>JAXIVJ010016294.1:0-29272 GCA_036785665.1 Chirona hameri
GTCGAATCCTCAAAACAAATCGTCGCGGTCGCGGATTTGTCTGTCCGCAAATCATTGTCTTGCATTTCTTCGTCTGGAAATTTTCGTCCGCAACTTCTCGCCTGCCCATTGTTTTCACACATTTGTGTTTGCACTATTCTTTGTCAGCAACGTTTGCTGACTACGTTGCTGCAAGGAGGCGAAAGTTGCGTAGAATAAAAGTTACGTAGACGAAAAGTTGCGTAGACGAAAAGTTTGCGTAGACGAAAAGTTGCGTAGACGAAAAGTTGCGTAGACGAAAAGTTGCGTAGACGAAAAGTTGCGTAGACGAAAAGTTGCGTAGACGAAAAGTTGCGTAGACGAAGAATTGCGCAGAGGAATATTTGTGGACGAAGAAAAGCAACGTTGCTGACAAAGAATAGTGCAAATGGAAATGTGTGAAGGCAATGGGCAGGCGAAAAGTGCAGACGGAAATTTTCAGACGAAGAAATGCAAGACGATGTTTTTTGACGGAAAATTATGCGAACGCGACGATTTGTTTTGAGGATTCGACGAAATGCCGGCAGAACATTTGCGGAAAATAAAAATGCGAGACGAAGAATTGCGGACGAAAAATTCGGGACGAAAATATGTCCGGATAGCTCACAGAGACGAAAAGTTGCATAGACGAAAAGTTGCGTAGACGAAGAATCGCGCAGACGAATACTTGTGGACGAAGAAATTCGAGACGAGGATTTGCGAACGAAGAAATGCGAGACGAAGATTAGCGCTGATGAAGGTCTGCGAACGAATATTTGCGCAGGCGAAGTTTTGCAGATTCGAAGAAATGCGGGACGAAAAATTGCGGAAACGAAGAAATGCGAGACGAAAAAATGCGCCACGAAATTATGCGCGGACGAAAAAATGCAGACGAAAATCAGCGACGAAAAAATGCACGACGAAGAAATGCGGGACGAAATCGGTCACGAAATCCCACTCGTCCCTGACTAATTCCGGCGCCAATTCCGCCGCCCGTCAGCTGCTCGCCACCCTCTCCTAACCTCCTAACCTAACTCCTCCTCCTAACCTAACTCCCCACGGCGTGGCGCGCACGGCGGTGCGCGCCACGCCGTGGGGAGTTAGGTACAGTAGTGGTTTTTGTTCATCCCCACCAGATGTCAGCGCTGGCGGGGTGCCGTCAGGTGCGTAGATCCCTGTTCTGCTGGCTCACCAGCAGAACAGGGATAGTTCCGCCGATGGCCGCCAGGTGGGTGACCGATCGAGTCTCCTCCTGCTGCATCTTCTCGAAGTCGAGACAGGGCCGCTGACTCGCTGCACGTTGAGCGAGTCGCCAATGGCCGCGGCGTCGCTTGCCCGCCGCCGGCCGACCGTCACGGCGGCGGTTGCGGCGGGGGCAGTGCGGCGGCGGCGACAGCAGCAGCCGGCTTGTTGGGGGGCTGATGCAACCCGGCCGATGCGCGCCGGCCGGCGATGACGAACGGAACCGGACCAGCGCCGGAGACGCGGGCTTAGCCGGCTTTGCCATCTCCCCATTAGAGATTCAGCTCGAGTCTCGCGAGGCTCGCTTGATCCACTTCAATGGTCATCCAGCAGCGATATCTGGAACATAAGGTGCCGCCCCCCAGATCGCCACACGAGGACGATCCGAGGGACGGCACTAAGCCCCTCTTAAAATTATCCCGATATTACCATCCACTATCTAGTAATACTAAATGATCATATCTAGGTATACAAGCCTCTGCAGTTTAATAACTTATTTATTGCCGAACGAATTTATACATATATCAGCTTTTTTATTGCCAAACGAAATTGTAATTCAACTTGAATGAGCCCCAGTCAGTTGCATGATGCACGGAAGAACATTTTGGAGAGGACAAAGGCAGGGAACAGAAAGGCCACAAAGTTGCCTGTCAAGCTGATCCCACCCGAGCCCTTCCAAGAGATATGGGACAAAATCATCAAAATAGCCAAATATCAGCAGAAGATATAAGGCCAAGGGTTTAACTACGCAGGTGTCAGCTGGCACAAGTGATAGGGATTTCAAATCGTATTGGAGTACGCAACCAATCTTGGGTAATATTGTATCTGGTACTTAATGTTACTAGAAGATTACTAATTTGTGACTTAACACGCGCCCTGGAGGGCCTCTGATGGGGGGGGCGGATTTCGCCCCCCCCCCCCCTCCCTATGATCTCGAAAACCACGCAACGTAGCGACAAGCGGGAAACGACGTTAGATAGCTCGAGACAAGCTCTTTCGAAAGTATTTCGTTCATTTTTTTTCAGGTCAATATTGAGGTCACCAGATGTCATCAAGGGTCAGATTTTCAAGTTTTCAAGACTTCGGTTCGAACACCCCCAAATATCTCTGGAACTATGATAGTTAGCAGCAAACGGAAAAAAACAATCGAAAGTCATTGAAAAATGCAATCGACATAGGTGTCCTCAGATTTGAGCTCAGGTCAATAGTTTAGGCTCCAGAGGTCATCGAATGTCAAAAAGGTGATTTTGTTTTCAAAACTGTTTTCCCCAAATAACCTTTTACCTAATAAATATAAAGCAATAATGTTTACGCCATCGCGTGTGTCTTGTCAAGGCGCTTCAAATCATATTCATGGTGACCGGGTTAGGTCAACTGTGAAATTTGACCTCAGGTCAAGGTCAAGTGGTGACCCAAGTTGGTCATGTTGCATATTGGGAGACATGTCTCGACGAGACAAACATATTGGTACCGTTTTCTCTTCTCTATCTTCATTATGTCGATAGTTATTGATAAAACCGTGTTGGCGGTCACAAAATTGACCTGACCTTAGGTCACCGATATTATAAATCCGAGATGAACAAATTGTTGGTATCTATGACCTTATGAAGTCTTGCAAGATTGAAACCGATCGGCGTAAAACTGTGGCTGTGGTACTACTGCAAACGTTTTGGAGTTGAGGTCATCACGTGACCTGGTCTGGTGACCTGACCTGAGATGATCTGAGGCCAAGAATTTTACATAATGCGGGAAGTTCATTTCTAAACAGGTATACAAAAAACGGCGGCGCTGCGCGCCGCCGTTTTTGCGCTATCCTCGAAAACCGGAGGGGTGGGCGGATTTCGCCCCCCTCCAGGGCGCGTGTTAAAATGAGAAATGGGGACATCGAAGTTGCATCTGGCAATAGTATTAAATTTGTTGTACAGCTTAGGAGCAAACAGTCTAAAGGTATTCTGTCGGAATCTCGTTCGTGCAAAAGGCCACGGCCACGGTTAGAGGGCCACGGTTTCTGACAAGAGGAACATTCTCCACTTCCAATCGCCATTCCAAGAGACATTGTAACCATGTGGTGGTGCTATGCCCTGCTTAACCCTATTAGTGGCAGGGGGCAGATTCTGCCCACCCCTCAGGTTTTTTCGCAGATATCTCCCGAACGGCTACGAGCAAACCTATGCAATTTTGGGACTATTACTAGAATTGAATTCCGCATATGGAGTCAAAATTTTGAGTTCCTAACCTGAACAGAGGCGGTTCCAGGGCCCAGTATTTGGATGATTTTTTTTTCTGTGACATTTGGCAATAATACGGAGATGCGATCTTCACGGCTTCTTCCTAACTGCCTGAAGTATAAAGGAGTTACATAGGTTTACGGTGATTAAAACAAGTGCAAATTAGTTGATTTAAGTGAACTATAACACATATTGCACAGCAGAGGCGGTTTCAGGGACTTGAAAAGGGGAGGTTTACAGGAAGTTATTTTGTATATATTTTGTCTCCATTTTTCGCTAACCTGGCACCGCCTATGAATTGAAATATGCTTTATAACTGGTGTATCAGATGTCACAATAGCGCACCATTTCATTTATCGAAGAGAAAAAAAAGAAGAAAAAAAGAGAAAAAAATGAAAAATAAAAAACCTGAAAACGCCTATGATTTTTGAATTTTCAAAAGGCACAATCATATATAAATCTCTAATTTAATCTCTATCGATCCCCATGAGTTGCGTTGAAATCGGTTGATAAACATGACAGCTGTGTTGGATCACAAATACCTCTAATATGTGTAGTTTTTGCCCCCCTGTTGCCCCCCTAACACAAATGTCGGATTTGTTTTACTTTTTAGAAATGTAGATCGTGTTGAGGGGAATCCAACGCCGTTTGATTTGTGAAAATCGGACGGGTAGATCTCGAGATTTCCGGGGGGCAGAATCCTCCTCCCCCTGCCACTAATAGGGTAGCCAGAAGCCTGCCACTAATAGGGTTAAGTTTGTAAACCATGACCATACACTCTTACCTTATAAGACGCTGCATGGTAACAATGCCTAGCTCCTCAAACCTATGGGAGACCGGTTCAGTATATCCAAGACCGAGAATAACTCTGGAAGCCCGTTTTTGCAGTAAAAGCAATCGATTCCGATGGGTAGGGTATGTGGGCCCCCAGACCGAAGAGCAGTACATCAAGTGAGGGAAGATGAAAGTGCTGTACAGCAATTGGAGCTGCCTGGCATTCAACATTACTTTACCCCTGTATAGAAAACCGATGCCCACTGACAATTTCAGAGCAATGCTATCAATGTGCGGCTTGAATGTTGGATTTTCATCAACTATGACACCTAAAAATTTGACTATTTTCTCCCTATTTATATCTACTTTATTCATTTGAATAGATGGTACAATTTGACCAGCTTTCTTACCTCAGGCCAAGGTAATTTAAGCGCATGTGGTGAACCAGGTATGTCGTTCTGCGCAATGTCGGACGCGTCTCGACGAGACATACACAGAAGGGCCGGTCGCACGTTCTTATCTTCACTTTATTCCGCCGCCTGCAGGCGAACGCGACTGGGCTGGACGCGCGGCAGGTACGCCCGTGCTCGGGCGGCGTAGCATTGTTCTCCATACTAAAAACAAACGGAAACAAATAGATGGCACTAGTGCTAACCCGTCCGCTCCGCTGGGCGATTACTGGTGTGAAGTGGCGGTGCAAGCCAGTGATTGGCAGTACGGGATTGGTAACCCGTACTACCCGTGACACCTGTCGTACCTGTAATACGTTTTTGTACCCGTCATACACCCGAAGTACCCGTCAAAAACCTACGGTGCCCGACATACACCCGTAGTACCCGTTGTGCCCCTGTGGAACACGTGATAACCCCGTTATAGCCGGCACTCACCCATTATACCCGTGGAACACCTATGGCACCCGTTATACACCCGTTAAACCCGTGAAAACTCCACCCCGGCTTAGCGTATATGTTCATTAATATATGTCGTACCGTGTGTCGATGACCTTCGTTTCGCAGTGACTCCATGGTTGTTTCTCATTGGTTGTGGCACTGTAGTATCCGTGGTCGGATCTGATTGGCTTTCGACTGGAGTGAAGCGATGTAAAACTCGTATCCGTAAACTGTTTTTTTACGGTAAAATATTTCTTTACACCTCCTTCTATGTTAGTTACAACACAAATCTTCGCCCAAAACTGCACAACCTAAAACCGTCTGTAGCTATCGTATCAATTGCGTCGGAAATGTACGAATTATACACCACTCGGTAGTATCCGTAAACTCGTTTGAAAACCTTAAAATCACGTGCATCTCGTGCTTATATCAATGTGGTACTGCAATGTAGAACTGCTGCTTTACTGTGTTAAATTCGTTCCGGAGAGACAGACAGACAGACGCTTATCAAATAGTAATATAGACTAGCGCCTTGTGCTCGCTCCGCGTCGCAATCCCATAGATTCGCAATCCTGATAGATGGATGTAGATTTGTATTTTTACGGGGGGGGGGGGGCTTGGCGGGCTTGCGGGGCTTGGGGGAATTTCGGGGCTTGGGGGACTTGCGGGGCTTGCGAGGCTCGACTTTTTCGACTTTTTTGATTTTTTTTACTTAAACCTTTTTTACTTGACTTTGGTTAGCTTTGTTTACTTTTGACTGAACTTGTTTGACTTTACCCCCAATCTTCTCGAACTCCAACCAACCCATCTCAGACACATAGCTATACCTATTTATTAACCCGCGAGTTACTGTGGTATATTTCATAACGCGAATTGCTTGGGGGGGGGCTATTTTTTGCCCCCCCCCCCTCTGATCTCCGGAACTACTGGACCGAATGTAAAAATTCAAACGGCATTCGATAGCCCTGGAAAATTTATCGAGGGAAACATAATATTGTTGACCTCGGGGTCACCGATGACGTCACAGGTCAGGTCAAGTACAAAATGTTTGACCGTGTCAAAAGGTCTCTATGGATGGAATTGTCGCGCAAAATTGCGATATTAAACGCATAAGCTGTTGATAAATCGGTATGATTCGTGTGTCTGACACTTCTAAGTACCTTTCTAAGCTGTTTATGACCTTGGGTCAGGTCAAGGTCATCCAAGGTCACGAGGTCAAACTGCAGATTACGGTCATTAGGCGTTGTAACACATGTTTATGGGTTTGTTTTTCGTCTAGAACGCGAAAAATGACAGAACATTGTTCGTTCCATATAAATAGAAGTAAAAAGCAAAAATGGAAATGCGTTTTTTGTCATAGTAATGCTGTGAGAAGTGATCGATTTTTGTCATTTAAAGGAACTCGGTCATTTTTAAAGATATCAACTTTAAATTTGGTACACATATTCACCGCATACGTCTCGATCACATATATTCCGGTTTTTGGATAATTCTGATTTTTTCTTGAAAATTTTGTAAAAACAAAAAAAATGGCTTTGGATTTCTCAAAATTTTGAATTTCAAAAAACCTAAAAAAAATCCGAGATAGCAGTTTGATAGCCCGGTCTATTGTCAGTAATTTGATTTAATACAATTTAGTTTATCTCAAAATCGTACCTTTGACAGCGTTTTCCGCAAATCATTATTTTGCAACAAAAACCGAAGAACATGACGTCACTCTGACGTCTTTCCCGGTTGACCTATCATAGCCTCATATTTTTTATTTTGCCAACATGTGTAGAATTGATGTGAGAGAAGTTACTGCAAGTTTGGTGACGATACGGGTGTTCGTTTAGGAGTTATTGCAAAATAACGGGAGGGGGGGGGGGGCAACAAATAGCCCCCTCCCCCAGTAACTCGCGGGTTAAAGCACTTGTAATTTAACGAATTTCTCCGGAATGGAGGTTCCCTATGCACTAAGGCACGTGAATTACACAGATTGTTGGCTGTGTTTTCCCAGCTCGGAGCTACAGACGCCGCTCAACTATTCATATTTATCGGGATTCTCCTGGACGTAGGCTCCATGCTCACAAAGGCACGTGAATTCAGTGATGTCATGACGCCGGTGCGGTATGTGCAGCTACTGATACGTGCCGTGTTGCAGCGGCCCTGGACGGAGTTGCGGTGCCTTTTTGAGCGGGTGTCTAGGCAGGCCATTGTTGGTTCGTACCCCCTCTCCCATCCCCCCAGGCATGCCCCCTTCCACCAACACCCCTCCCTGCCCCCTGTCCCGGCCGGCCGGGACCTTGGCTCGGATTAAATTATCGGCAATCTCCTGGACGAAAGACTCCACCTCACTAACGCACGTGCTTAAAGGAAATAGTTCACCTTAAACATTAGTTTTAAACTGAGATAGCAGTTTTGTAGCCCGTGTTGGGAAACCCCTATCTGCAAGTTTTCTTGACTGAAAAGACTTCCCAGCCGAATATATTTGATTTTTTTGGCGAAGGAATGCGGTGCTGGCGAAAGAATGTTGTACTGGTTCTAGCCCGGGCAGAGGCTATACCATCAGCCAATCAGCTTGCAGCTGGTGCTAGCAAGCGAACGCCGGCCGCCGGTTGGCACAACTCCAATGCGAGTCTATCCTTACGCGACTACCTTCGAATCTGATTGGCTGAACCATTTTTTACATTCGCGTGACGTCAGGACTCTGACTCAGAGAGTATGCATATAGTTTTGATAAACAATACAAATTTACGACCTTATGTCCTGAATCGGCGCGATATAAGGCCATTTTTGACAATATGAAAAGAAATTGTATTAAAAAATATATTCAAATCGTGTTTGGTAAAAAATTCCAAGGTGAACTATTTCCTTTAAAGGAAATAGTTCACCTTCAACATGGGTTTTGAACTGAAATAGCAGTTTTGTAGCCCGTGTTGAGCAATCCTTATCTGTAACTTGTATTGGCTGAAAAGACTCCCCAGCCGAAGATATTTGACTTTTTGGCAAAGGAATACGGCGTTTTTTTTTCTTCTTCTTCCCCGGAACGGCCTATAGCCATTTTCCGGGGGGCAGGGCAATGACCTCTGGCAATTTGCCAGGCAAAAAACTACGTTAACCGGTTTATGTGGACCCGGTGCAAACTAGGGACTAGGGTAGCTATTTTACGTTAATTAAATACGTTAACCGGTTTATGTGTACCCGGACAATTTATTGTTCAAAGTAAATATAATATCTAACATTACGTTAAGTATTTCGTTCAAGGTCAAATATAATATCTAGCATTACGTTAAGTATTTCGTTCAAGGTCAAAAATAAGTAAAACACGAGACACACATACATACATATTTTTATTACATACACACCCAGCTGGTGACAGGTCCTAGGTCGGTCTGGTCTGGTTGTGTGAGTGCTCGGAGTGTGCTCAACATAACTCGCCGCGGCCGGTCCCGCGGGGGTGCAATTCCCTGCCCAAAAGAATATACACTCCCGGGAACCGTGTGCAGCGAGTTATGTCGTGGTGCCTGGAGCACACTCCAGATCAGATCTGGTGTGACAAATCTGATCCAGTGTGGTAGTGTGGGTGCTCCGAGTATGCTACAACTGCCGCGACACGGTCCTCAAGCGTGCGCGGAGTCATGTCGGCGCATATATGATGTACCGTACCGTCTGAAAGTGCCAGCACTACCATGGAGCATGCGCAGACCAATAACGCACACCATAACATTAATAATTTACGACCTTCTGTCCTGAATTGGCGCGATGTAGGACCATTTTTGAAAATAAAAAAAGAAATTGTATTAAAAAATATAATAAAATCGTGTTCTGAAAAATTTCCCGAAGGTGAACTATTTCCTTTAACCCGCATTCCATTCGCGGACAGACACGAAAACCTTGCTGTGTTTCGAGTGCAAAACGGACACTACTCAAATAGATATATAGGAGATTGCAGATATATATTATACAACAATCACGTCAGGCAATGATCGATAACTCGATAAATATCTCCGCATAGTGTGAACAACTCATAAGTCCACGTGCTGAATAATATAGACACGCATACACATACGCACGCGGGTGCTCATATGCACACACACTCACTTTACACACATACACGCGTACAACCACAAATGCGCACACATACAAAGACACCTGCCCACAGATGAACAACTGCAAAAAGCACGCATCAGAATCTCCAGTAGGTATTTGGTCGCTCAGTTTTGCTCCCTGTGCTCCCCCGTCTGCCTAAAGACCCTCTCTAAGACTAATAGCCTATGTCCGACATGCTGCGCACGTCTCCCGGTCGTCTGCGCACGTCTCCCGGTCTCGGGCGCGTCGGCTGATGCTGGGCTGGTACTGTCTGGGCGCGAGTTGTCTCCCGGTCTCGGGCGCGTCGGCTGATGCTGGGCTGGTACTGTCTGGGCGCGAGTTGTCTCCCGGTCTCGGGCGCGTCGGCTGACGCTGGGCTGGTACTGTCTGGGCGCGAGTTGTCTCCCGGTCTCGGGCGCGTCGGCTGATGCTGGGCTGGTACTGTCTGCGCACGTCTCCCGGTCTCGGGCGCGTCGGCTGATGCTGGGCTGGTACTGTCTGGGCGCGAGTTGTCTCCCGGTCTCGGGCGCGTCGGCTGATGCTGGGCTGGTACTGTCTGGGCGCGAGTTGTCTCCCGGTCTCGGGCGCGTCGGCTGACGCTGGGCTGGTACTGTCTGGGCGCGAGTTGTCTCCCGGTCTCGGGCGCGTCGGCTGATGCTGGGCTGGTACTGTCTGGGCGCGAGTTGTCTCCCGGTCTCGGGCGCGTCGGCTGATGCTGGGCTGGTACTGTCTGGGCGCGAGTTGTCTCCCGGTCTCGGGCGCGTCGGCTGATGCTGGGCTGGTACTGTCTGGGCGCGAGTTGTCTCCCGGTCTCGGGCGCGTCGGCTGATGCTGGGCTGGTACTGTCTGGGCGCGAGTTGTCTCCCGGTCTCGGGCGCGTCGGCTGATGCTGGGCTGGTACTGTCTGGGCGCGAGTTGTCTCCCGGTCTCGGGCGCGTCGGCTGACGCTGGGCTGGTACTGTCTGGGCGCGAGTTGTCTCCCGGTCTCGGGCGCGTCGGCTGATGCTGGGCTGGTACTGTCTGGGCGCGAGTTGTCTCCCGGTCTCGGGCGCGTCGGCTGATGCTGGGCTGGTACTGTCTGGGCGCGAGTTGTCTCCCGGTCTCGGGCGCGTCGGCTGATGCTGGGCTGGTACTGTCTGGGCGCGAGTTGTCTCCCGGTCTCGGGCGCGTCGGCTGATGCTGGGCTGGTACTGTCTGGGCGCGAGTTGTCTCCCGGTCTCGGGCGCGTCGGCTGATGCTGGGCTGGTACTGTCTGGGCGCGAGTTGTCTCCCGGTCTCGGGCACGTCGGCTGATGCTGGGCTGGTGCTGTCTGGGTGCGAGTTGTCTCCCGGTCTCGGGCGCGTCGGCTGATGCTGGGCTGGTACTGTCTGGGCGCGAGTTGCGGCCGGAGTGCGGAGAGAGTCACGGTTGCTGCTGCCCAGGGGTAAAAAAAAGTTAAAATTTGCTACCAACCGAATTTGACGGAGCCCAATTTTGCTACACCTTTTATCGAACATTCTCATTCTCATCGAAGCGCTACATTTCTACACATTTCCATTTGTCGATTGCAAATGTTTATATCTGCTAATGCGAAAATTCGCTACACCAAACTGGCAAGCAGTTCAACAGGAGTGGCAACGTTATTTAACCGGTTCTTCTTTTGCGGCTAGACCAGGCGTATCGCTATACCTAAGTACCAATCTACCGACCTCGACACCAAGGTATCGTACCCTCATGGGATAAAACACTTGTTGATTTAATGTAAAAACAGGTTCACCATCTGCAATAGAACAGACGACTATATTTTTCCTTCCAACATCCATCCAGGTGACGTGTCCAATATATACGTGCAAACAAAAAGCTGATTTGCACAAATAAATAATGCAAGACGAATCTTAAACAAGACAAGTACTCAACAAGACAAAATAAATAGCACACGGGAGCAGAATTCAAGTTCTAAACACTGGATGTGGCACACTGGCACACCAAATAAAGTGCACACCACAACCGTTCATCGAATGACATTATACTAATTCCCATTGGGTACCTACTGTTGGCACTGCATCCGTACATCACTATACACTTCATATCACAGATTCATATCACATATATACAGGGGCGCGGTGACACCTTCTACCAAGATGCCTTTTCATAACTTTTCCGATGTCCCTGTGACCTACGGTCAAAAAATTGTCCTTCTGACACCGCTGCCGCACGTGCTCTAATAGCTTGTCAGCGCAGACAGGCTCCGGTCCATTCCAGCGCACATAAAGCTCTTTCGCTGCACTTGCGTGCGACAGTTGGCGGTTCTCGCCGAAGATGTCCTTCACCACACTGCACATGCTCTCCACAACACTCTCGGGAGCTGCCAGCATCCAAATCCGTGCCGCCATGTCACTGTATGGCTGCAGGATCGCCTCACTCTGGCCTGTTTTTGCAGCCTCACGTAGAGCTCGGGGTCTGTCAGCTCGTTCGGTAGCTCTCGCATGAATCTGTGAGCCGCTCTGATTTGTGGGAGGCCGACACCAAGCTCCTTTGGCAGGATCTTTTGCTCCTTAAGCGTTTGTACCGCTGTGGGAACAGAACCACTATTACAAAATGTGCTTTGACTTGTACTTAGACACTAGAATGATAGCAGTTGAGTAAGTATAAAATGCAACTTCCTAAATGGTGTGTTCTGCATCCGGATTCCATAACTCTCCAAAAAAATAATTGATAATCCCACTGAAAGCGGGTGTCTTTGAAACAGGTGAAAGTGTTCGATATATTTCCTAAACTGACCTCTAAATATTGGCAGTGCAAAAGCTTATGTCAGAAAATAAGTTTTGTATCCCAAAAAAAAATTAAGACGAAGACCAGTTTGAATGGTCCTTGGACGAGCACTGACAATATTACTTCTAGGAAACCCAAAACGATTCAACATTTTACATGACACTCTGATGTGTTGGTATTCACGTCATAACGCTATCAGGATAAACACTAATAAATTAAGATCGCTTAAAAATAAGAATAAATGCGCCAAGAAATGAGAAGTAGCCAAAGACTAGCAAAAAGGAACGCATTTTTATATGTTTGCCTTTTGTTTCTTTAGCTGCTTTTGCAGTGATATATACTTCTTCGAATTGAATGGCCCCGGTAATTTGGGACTTGCCTACCTCGTGCAGCGTAGATCAGGCAATCAGAGTGCTCAACCGCCTGCAGCATTGTGAGAGACCCCAGAGACCCCCGTTATCGTTGCGAACCGTCTCAGTGCTAATCGCCGGTCCACTGTCGGTCATATCAACATCATCACATGTCGGGTGCACGTCTGCAGGCAAATGTTCAGGGGCTACTTTGTTACGCCCAGTTGGGAAAGGCTGCTGCGCCGACTCGGCAGGCACAGGAGCATCTCCAGTACTTGGATGCTCCTCCATGCGTGATGACTGGTGTCTCGCCAGCATCTGAGGAAACGAAAAAGGCAAATGTATAGGTGAAGGTTTCGTGAATAGTGGAACTGAGTAATTGGATCATGGGAATCGCCAGGATTTTTAGGTTCAGGTGGCAAAGTTGTCTGAAGGAAATCAACCCATCCCTACATTAATTTTCTCCTCGAACTTGGGCTACTTCATTTCACCTTCAGAAAAATTAACATAAAAATGGCAACAGGTAGAGAAGATGCAGCAGAACATGTTTGGTTCCTGTTAGGCGATTCGAGGACCTATTGTACTAAAAAAAAACGCAGTTTCCTGGAATTATGTCCTGCTCTGCGGCAAGGAAAGCAAATTGTATTAAACGTCGAATTCTGCGCCTATATTGATTGCCTTCCACTATCTAAATATATTTTCTCCTCCATTTCACCTTCCTTCCACCCATCCGTCTCGGCAAAGGCTTTCCCCTGCGTCGCCGCCGTCAAGGTCGTCGGTTGCGGCGGCGACCGACGGACCCGGCTCGACGCAGGGACGTAGCTAGGGGGGGGGGGGGGGTGCACGGGAGCCATGCCCCTCCCCCTCTGAGCAAAACAAATTTACACTAAATAAAATTAGATTCTCTGACGACCCGGCTCCCTCCCCCCCCCCCCCTCCGGTCAACAACATATGGTTGAGGAGCTAAATTTGATTCTACCACCGACGTGCCCCACCCCCAATAAAAAATCCTGGCTACGCGCCTGGCTCGACGGAGGGTGATTCGGGCCGGTGCCGAGCAGCGGCGCGGGCCGACATTGGGGACGGGGGAGACGGGGTGTCGGCAGATTGATGTCGGTGTGCATGCGCCCATCGCAGCGCTCATGCGCTGAAGAAATAGTTTTGAGTATTTTGCTTATTTCTTGAAAACGGTCCAGAAAGTCGGGAATCAGACGACGGTTACGTAAAATTCGCTCAATTTGGAGTTTTGTCGATGACTTGAGAGTGGCCTCTCTTCATAAATGGCATCACAGGCACTACAGGGACAGTCACTGGCGCGACGAGGTCTGTCAGAAAAATCAAAGTTGTTGAGCGATTTTAGGCTAATTCCGCACTCACAGTTTTCGAGGTAGGCGCTAAATGTGTCCCAAACGTTCCCGTCTCCACGTCAGCACAGTTTTTCACAGTCACGCTGCCTACTTCCGGAAAAATACTAATAATACTATGGAGCGGCCGGGGAGCGCTCCCTAGTCCCTAGCGCAATACAAATAACTGAACACTTACCCAGGCAGCAGAACCACGTAGGAGAACATCCGACTCCGCAGGATGATGTTTCTTTGTGTGTTTCAGCAGCCGAGGACGATTATAATTTAGGCATGAAAAACTACACTCAGCTCCATCCTTGGTGAGATATCCGCACAAAATCTCCATTCTAGAGTTTGTTAACTTAGCCTTCTTTACTTTACTCATGATAAACAACACAGATCCTTGGAGCACCAAAAATCGATCTTATCGCAACAGAGACACCACCAACCAGCGCGAGACCAAAATGTCAAAGGAGGGCTTTGTCACCATTCGGAAACCTTGAACTTATAGTGATGGGGTACCATAAAAAGCAGACTCTGGAAGTCTTTACGCTTCATTGAGTTACATTCATTTGGTTAAATATGGCCTGAGAATAACTTTGAAATAATTTTATTAAAAGATATTGGAATATTTTGAAGTACAATTTGATGTCCTTTATTCGTATTATGCGTGATACAAAAATATACAACCTGTATCACTCTCTGTCGATTCATGTTGGCATTTTTTGCTACAAAATTCTCTATCTCTGGTAGGTGTAGATTTCCTTAAAAGGTACGTTTAGTCTCTAGATCTTGCGAGAAACTTGTGATATTTGCTCACTTATGGTGATATTTTTCCCATTTCTCGCTAGCAACATATTACTTTCAAAATATCTCCAGAAAACAGAGATCAACCAGCCGTGAATATACAAAACAGCCCCATAAGTGTACAGGATCTACAACAAACAGAAAGTGACTCTTTCAAGCATATACCGCAGTAATGATATTGCAATTTTTATGTCTTGCCATGGGCCAGTTTTGCTACAAATCTTCGTTTGGTGTAACGCTGAATTGCTACTAACGACGTTGTCGGGTTGGCGTTATTTTTGACCCCTGCTGCTGCTGCGTGCCGCCGCCACCGCGTGCCGCCAGGGGCGCAGCCAGAGGGGGGGGGGGCAAGGGGGGCAATTGCCCCCCCCCCCCCTTACGGGTCACAGGGAGCCCCGCCGAGATTGGCCCAGATACCATTTGCATTAGCTAAATGGCTTTCAAAAAATCACAGAGGAGCCCTCAAACCAGGCAAGGGCCACTCTGGTGCATGCCAAGGGCCCTCAGAGACACTGAAGGGCTTTCAAAGCCGGTCCAGGGGGCCTCTTGGGCATGTCCAGGGGCCCATTGAGCCCACCGATCGGCCCAAAAAACTGTCCAGGGGCCTCTCGAGCATGTCTAGGGGCCCCATTGAGCCCACTTAAGGGCGTACAAACATGCCCAGGGACTTTTAGAGCATGCCCTGGGGCCCATTGAGCTCACTCAGGGGCCCCCAAAACCGGCCTAGGGGCCTCTAGAGCATGTCCACTTGTCCAGGGGCCAATTGAGCCCACCTACGGCCTAACAAACCTGCCCAGTGGCCTCTCGAGCATGTCCATGGGCCCATTGAGTATGTTCAGGGGTCTCGAGCCTGGCCAGAGGCCCATTATAGTCTGTTTTGGGGCCTCTTGCCCAGGGGCCATTATAGTTTTCCCAGAGGCCCATCGAGTCTGTTCAGGGGCCTCTCGAACCTGCCCAGGACCCATTAGAGCCTGCCCAGAGGCCTATCGAGCTTGCCCAGGGGCCCATTGAGTCTGTTCAGGGGCTTCTCGAACCTGCCCAGGGGCCTCTCGAGCTTACCCAGGGGCCTATTCAGTCTGTTCAAGGGCCTCTTGAACCTGCCTAGGAGCCATTAGAGTCTGTCCAGGGGCCTCTCGAGCTTTCCCAATAGTCCATTGATCCTGTTCAGGGGCCTCTTGAACCTGCCCAGGGGCTATTAGAGTCTGATCAGGGGCCTCTCGGCTTGCCAAGGGGCCATTGAGTCTGTTCAGGGCCCTCTCGAGCTTATCCAGAGGCCCATTGAGTCTGTGAACGGAGCCCTCGAGCCTGCCCAAGGGTTGCTAGCCGTCGCCTGGAGCGCCTTTTATAGTTGGAGCGCCTGCTAGCCGTGGTCGGCGCAGTCATAATGAGCGGTAATGTGCTGTACTCTGACCCACCTGGTGCAATGTTTTCTTGGGTTTAAAAATGGTAATTTGATAAGTCTGATGCGTTTTTTAATTCGGGGGGGGGGGGCAGGTGGTAGTACAAAACAATTCAACAATTTTCCTCTCAGGAGAGTGTGTGCTGCAATATTTGTCAGCCAGGGGCGTCGCCGACGGGAGGGTCGGGGGAGGTCTAGGCAAACTCCCTTCACTTTTAGAAGGCGGGGGAGGGGGGGGGGGGTCGAACCCCCCTTTTTTTGCGGGAAAAATTAACAATTTATCGTAAAAATTGTCTTTGCAGTGCAGTCAAAATCCAGCTATAGTGTCAAAAACTGGAAATTTTCGCGCCGCTTCGCGGCATGACATAAGTTTCGTAATTGCTTATACAAATTTGGAAAAGGGGAAAAAGAATTGCATTCAGTGTCTGGCAGAGGCTCTCCTTGGCGGGAATTGCTGGCCCCAGTGCCCATTCCTTTCATAAAATATTCACTTTTAAGTTTCAAGCAGGCTACATGTTGAGCTAGTTTGCCGAGTTCCGAAAAAGGCGACGCGAACGCAAAGACGAGAAGATCGGGACCCGGAAGCTGCTCCAGCGGTGCCCAATTTGCTGGACCGAAGAGCTAATAGTGGGAACAGGCCAGGACCATCTCCCCAAGCCATCTCACCTCACGGTCTGGTTCCAATATTAACATTTCGTTTTCCAGGACGCAAAATTAACATTTTCACGCCGCTTCGCGGCGTCACATCGGTAGTCATCGTCATAACGAAGCCATAGTCATCATCATCGGTTCGCCGTAACGCTAAATTGAATGAATAGCATTTTTAGCTTATTATCCAAGCTACAAGGCCCACCGCCTATATTTATGGGTTTTATCAGGCAAAACCGTAAAAATTTCGCGCCGCTTCGCGGCGCTAACTAACAAGTACATACCTATACCTACCTACTATAACATGAAAATCTACATAACAAATGCTGCAAAGGCAATCCAAAGGCAAAGGCAAAGGCAAAGGTAATACACGTATCAAAATGGGGGTACATTTTTCGTCATTTCAGCCGCCCCACACTCAAAAGCCGTCCCCCACCTGTTGTCAGCTAAGATATGTTTTCTCTCCTGTACGTAACAATACAAATTAGTAATGCGCTCAGTACAATGCCTACTGAGGGTCCTGGTCCATTCCAGCTCATCAAAAGTAAACGAAGAAAATTTGTTAAAAAGGGGGCCTCACAAAATAAAGTGGCCGAAATCCGTAGAGTTTTTCATATCCAGGGGTATTTTTTTGGGGGTGGGGGCCTCTCCCAGGGGCTTGCCCTTCTGAAGGTCTGGCTGCGCCCCTGCGTGCCGCTGTCTCAGCATGCTGCCGCCTCGCCGCGTCAACACTGCGCGCCAGGTTTACGTGCTCTGTGTATGCGATGTGAATTGTCGAACTATTTGAAGATGTTCACTAAGTTGTGCAGTATTGAGTTGTGTGTGCGTGTGTGTGTGTTCGCGTGTGTGTGTTTGCGCGTGTGTGTTTGCGTGTGTGTGTTTGCGCGTGTGTGTGTTTGCGTGTGTTGTGCCTTTGGGTTGGTGTTCGTGTTGTGTCTGATGAAATACACGAACAAAATAGGTACCTTTTTATCGGCAAGAAATAATGCATATCAGTGAAATAAAAAAGGAATTTTATGTGAAAAATAAAAAAAATGTCCACATATTATACTCTTACCAACATATTACAAAATTCTGAGGGACATTTCAAGCCAAAAATCGCACGGGAGGGGGGGGGGGGGTATTCCCCCCCTCCCGTGATTTTGCAATAACTGCTCAACTAACACCGGCATCGTCACCAAACTTGCAGTACCTTATCTCACATCAATTCTACACATGTTGGCAATAGGAAAAATATGAGGTTAGGATAGGTCAACCGGGAATGACGTTAGAGTGACGTCATGTTCTTCGGTTTTTGTTGAAAAATAATGGTTTGCGGAAAACGCTGTCAAAGATACGATGTTTGAGATAAACTCAATTTTCTTAAATCAAATTACCGACAATAGACGGGGCTATCAAACTGCTATCTCGGATTTTTTTTAGGTTTTTTGAAATTCAAAATTTTGAGAAATCCAAATATTTTTTGTTTTGCTTTTACAAAATTTTCAAGAAAAAATAAGAATTATAAAAAACGGAATATATGTGATTGAGACGTGTGCGGTGAATATGTGTACCAAAGTTGAAGTCGATATCTTCAAAAATGACTGATTGATGACCTTTAAATGACAAAAATCGACCACCTCTCACAGCATTACTATGCATAAAAAACACATTTCCGTTTTTGCTTTTTACTTCTATTTATATGGAACAAACAATGTTCTAAGGTCATTTTTCGCGTTCTAGACGAAAAACCAACCCATAAACATGTGTTACAACGCCTAATGACCGTAATCTGCAGTTTGACCTCGTGTCCTCGGATGACCTTGACCGGACCGGAAGATCATAAACAGCTTAGAAAGGTACTTAGAAGTGTCAGACACACGAATCATACCGATTTATCGACAGCTTATATGTTTAATATCACAATTTTGCGCGACAATTCCATCCATCGAGACCTTTTGACACGGTCAAACATTTTGTACTTGACCTGACCTGTGACGTCATCGGTGACCCCGAGGTCAACAATATTATGTTTCCCTCGATAAATTTCCTAGGGCTATCGAATGTCCTTTCAATGTTTACATTCGGTACAGTAGTTCCGGAGATTTGAGGGGGGGGGGGCAAAAAATAGACCCCCTCAATAAGTCGCGTTATGAAATATATCCCAGTAACTCGCGGGTTAAGGCAATGCAAGGCTTGGTAGTTACCCCCCTTTAATTTGTTATCTAAGAGAGATGGATACAAGTATTTATGCTCAATGGGAAGCTCGTTTCTTCAAGATTTCTGGAATGGCCTCCGATTTTACCTGAGACACTCCAATCGTTCACAATGCTCGGTCGAGTAGAGGCATGTTCCGCCCACACGGCGCGCCGGAGCGGGGGTCCGCTGTCAGGGGCTGTACACCTCCGCCGCCGCGCCGGCCGCAAGTTGGTGAGAACCGCTGTGATGCCTTGACAGAGACTGTACCGCCGCGGGGCCGGCCGGCCGCCGCCGCTGGCTGGCCGGCCCGGCGGCGGCATGGTGCTTCATAATATCCGACCTGAATGCAAACTCTGTTACAGCTGACTAAATGTGATATATCGTTAACATGGTGTGTATAGGTATTTTTCCAATCAAATTGATGTAGCAATGAACTTTAAATATTATTTCCATTCGAATACACACAAAATTGTATTAAATATATTTCGTTTTCTATTCAGATATTTTCCGATGTGATTACCATATCCTACTATATAGTTGAAATTCTAGAAGAAAATGAGAACTATTCCAAAAAAGCATACCAGAAATAGCTGATATGGTAACATAGTTAGTTTATTCTAGTTTGAACCAGGCGTGACGTAACCATGGCAGTCGCCAAACTTGAACCTACTCAATGATATAAGTACTCTGGTACAGACAGTGTCCGTACAAGTTGGCCAGCCTCCAAAAACTTGTACGGACTGTCCGTACAAGTTTGTGGAACCATTTGAAGGTGCAGAAATAGATACATCGATATCTGAAATGTATATATTATAATTATCTTCAGATGGACTATTTGTGACGAATCGTGACGAATTACCTCTATTCATGGAACTAATTGCTCAACAACAACAAAAACATCTTATTGTCCTCTCCCCAACTTGAATGCGCAAATGGCCAGTTTTGGAATGAAATGTTAACGTTTTTTGTCTGGAATTCGGAATAAGAGTATGTACGAAAATGGCAAGAGGCATTTATATTTTCCCCTTGTTATTGCTAAAACGTTTAGCCGTTTAGTGATCGGTGTTTGATGTGAAAGCAGGTACTGAAAGTTTGGGGACGATATTGGCGGTAGTTTACGAGATATTGTGAAATACTCGAGGGAGCAAAACAAAACACTCTCGTGTTAGACACTTGTTCAGTAACATAAATGGTCAGACCGTAATTTTACTGAACTGTATTTGGCTTCTTCTCGGCGCTGACAATGATGATGCACGCGTGTTTTATTTTACTGGGATCCAAGCACAGTGAAGTATGCCTTACCCGCGCCGTGCTGGGGAGGGGGGCGTTTGTATGTGCCTCGGAGGCGGAGGACAGCCTCCCGAAATTTTTAGGAAATGCAACTAGACTGGTTATTGATTCGACACTGATTGAATGGATTGGAATCGTTCAATCAAAATTCCTTCAATCAAGAAATAATTAATTCACCACAAGATCTTTTGATTCATGAATCGTGATTGAATCAAAATCCGCATCAAATCAAGGTTGATTTAATCAAAAGATTTAACGATTCTTAACGATTCAAGTACACTGGTAAATTGTGCAAATACATGCAGTCCCAATGGCTACATTAATTTGTACTGAATTAGCATTGCTGTAATAATGTTTTAATGATGGTATATATGTATGTTTCCATTGTTATTGATGTGACATAAATTCACCACATATATTTAAATGTTCAATCAAACGTGAATCGATTCAAATATTTGTTTTGTTTCTTTGAATCAGACAAAATCAATTCTCAAAATGTTGTCCGTGAATCGAACGGTGATTGTATCATTCAGATTCCAAAATGAATCATGATTGAGTCGTTCCAAAAACGTCGAATCAATAACCAGTCTGAATGCAAGGAACAAACGGGAGAGCTAGAGAGTTGCTAGCTAGAGACGTGGACTGATACCACAGTGTTTGTCACGTCGATATGCGTCTCCCCATATTCAACATGACCAACCTGGGTCACCAAATAACCCTTGACCTGAGGTCATATTTTGAACTTAACCCGTTCCGGTCACCCTAAGTATATATCATATCATCTTGACGAGACAAACACGATGGCGTTAACATTATTGCCCTATCTTTATTAGGTGAAAAGTTATGCACGAACATCTTTTGGAAAGAAAATGCCAACATGACCTTTAGCGGGTACTCTGGAGCCTAAACTATTGGACTTATATACAATTTAAGGACAACTAAGCGATGACATTTTTTTCAAGAGCTTTCAATCGCCTTTCTTCGTTTGTTCCAAGCTATCATAGTTCCCGAGATATTTTGAATTTTTCTGGAGCGAAGTCCTAAACTTCGAAACTTCGATCTTTGATGACCTCTGGTGACCTCAATATTAACCTGAGCGAAAATGTCACAAGCGTAGGAACAGGGGAGCCGGTAGGCCATGGCGGCCCCACTTTTCGCCTATTTTGTTGCTAAAAAATATGTGGCTAAATTATCCAGATATACCACACACACAACACAAAATCGGAAGCAATATATTTCGATAACATAGACACGCATTTGCATTATAGATTGCGAAAGTTGCGCAAAATTCGAAAATGGCGCATGTTGTTATGATATTGTGTGCTTCGGGGGAGCAATCTGGCACAGTGGTAAGACATTTGCTTTCTGTGCCGGGGACCGGGGTTCAAGTCCCTTGGCGAGCCTCTGAAAAATTCGTCCCGGCCCCCATATCCCTCGGAACAGGGTGAGAGTTCTAGTTAGCGCTTTGGTCGCAGGAGGATATGGTGCTTGCTCCACTACATTGTGTGTTTCGAAAGAAGAATAGAAGTGAGCTGTAAAAAGATAGGAACTTTGTTGAAATAATGATTACGAGCGAGCGCGAAGCGCTCGCTCGTCCTTCCGTGGTATATGGGAAAAATCTGAATATGAGCGGCCCGGCCCGACCCGGCCAGACCCGGCCCGGCCCGTGGCGACGCTTTTGAGAAGCTAATATATCAGCAACAGCACGTCCGATTGACAAGCGAGTTTCTTTGCTGAGTAGCCCCATCCAACCAAACCTGTTTGAGATCGGTGCCGACTCATGTGGGTCACTACCACTGCACGTGCCGCGTGCCGCGTGAGGGGTGTTGAAAAGTGTTTTCTCGCAAAATCTCCGCAACGGCTGGGCCGATTGTGTTCAAATTTGGTGTGAGGTTAGGGACCTCTCAGCCGCCACTTTTCCACAAGTCGGGGGTGGGGTGCTCTTGCACGTGCGCACGTGCACACCCCTATTCTATATCTCAGGAACGGCTTAGCTGATTGTGTTCAAATTTGGTGTGTGGTTAGGGACCCCTCCGCCGCCGCCTTCCCACAAGTCATGTGTGGGGTGCCTCTGCACGTGCGCACGTGCACACCCTATGATATATCTCAGGAACGGCTGAGCCTATTGTGTTCAAATTTGGTGTGTGGTTAGGGACCTCCAGCCGCCAATTTCCCACAAGTCAGGGGTGGGGTGCCTCTGCACGTGCGCACGTGCGCACCTTGTTTTGTGTCTCAGAAACTACTTGCCCTATCGAGTTGAAATTCGCCATACATTTCCTTCGCGCTCGCTCGTTCATCGCCGACTACGGCGCCTTACTGGTTTATAAAATTAGGAAGTACAAATATAATGATTATATCATCATTCCTTGCACAACATTTTGCATAACATTGTCAGTGCCGAAGTGTTAGCTCGCTGGTCCAGTAACGCTGCTTTTATCACATGCTTACACATGAAGCTTATCGACACATCACACAGCGCTACGTTTTTTGACACAACGCTGAATGACAGGACAAAACATATAATATATTCAGCAGGAGAGTCCTTACAACCAGAGTATGCAGAACCTAAGTGATTTATCGTCATGACCTTCAAAACTGTATCTCAGTGCTGAAAATCCCATTATGAAAGTGACTGGTTTCTTTCTTATTCGGGTGTTGGGAATACACCTGAATAAACCTGAAAAGAATAAACCTTAAAAGGTCACCTGCAAAAGTCTTGAAATTTGGCTATACGGAGTATTTTGAGCTAAAAAACGAATATGACATTTGTTTGGACGATAGATGGGTATCTGTCGAAAAATGGGCATGTTTCTCTTTTCTCCTTCATGGCCATAAAAAACTGCATAACAATTATGACGTCATGCATATGGTAGTTTGGATATGGAAACTATTGCACACAATAACGACAAACTTTAGGCATATATACGCAGGCCGCTTATAACGTAAACAACCGTTGTGAGGACCCGAAACAAGTCTAGGGAAATTAAACTTTTTCTTCTATTTATGTATTTATTTATTTATTTCGCGAATCTCAACAGCATCCAACAGCGTTGGCTTTTAAGCTGTTGCGTCAGGTACAAACATATACACGATGCACACGATAAAATCATAAGTTGAATGCCTAAAAGTTCAACTCTAAAATACAGAAATAAACAGATAGACATACAGCGACAAACCCTTGTGGTAAAAGACATGTAAATGAATCATAATACCAACAGTACGCCACGATCATTGTTTACATCAATCCCAGTTCCTATCTCACCTAACTATACACTGATTGAATATGCTTTCTGAACGAAGCTTTGGTGACACACCTTTTCACAGTCATGGGGAGCGCCTCCCATGTGTCCACTGCCCTCGTTGGAAACATCGCTTTCGTCACGCTCAGTCTGCACCGGGTAGTTTGTAGTCTGCCGTGTGATGTTGCTCGTGTGCTGCGAGTGCTGATGTCAGACCTGAACTGTATGTGCCTTTTTGGACCCTCCGGTGCATCAGGATGGTTCAGGAGCTGATACATGCACATGCTGTCTCTGTATTTTGTCAGCGTCTCGAAATCCATCCATCCCAATTTTTTGCGATGTTCACTTATACGGTCCGACTTTTTCTTTCTGAAGACTATTATCACGGCAAAATTGATAACCTTTTGAATACGGTTTCGCTGATTTTGTGTGGGCGGCACCCAGGCTGGGAGACAATATGCTATCTGAGAGAAGACCAGAGACTCTATCAGACGTATGACGGTTCTCTTTGGCAGCATAGCACGGATCTTTGAGATGGTGATAAGCGTACTGTAGCAGCGTTGCACCACTCTACTTGTATGTTTCTGCATGTTCAACGTCCCATCTAGCTGAACGCCAAGTACTCTCATATCCGAGACTGGTTTGACCTGAACATCGCCGAAGAACATACACAAGTCAGGAAGCTTTTTGAGGATTGCGGGAGTGGTAAACAACACTATTTCTGTCTTCGAAGGGCTTACCTTCAATCCGTTCGATGTGAACCACTTTGATAGGGCTCTCAGGTCGTTCTCAACTCTGGTCTGGAGTTCGATGAGACCGGCAGGCGTGGGTGGGGCACTATGAATAATCTGAGTGTCGTCTGCATAAGATACGATGGAGGCATGAGATGACAGATGACATGTAATGTCGTTCATGAACAGTGTGAACATCACTGGGCCGAGGTTGCTGCCTTGGACTACCCCGTGATCTATTTTCAGAGCCGCACTGGATCGCACTGACTGTGTTCTATCGGTAAAATAGTCTTGAAGCCAGTGTGTTGATATCCCGTACCAATTTAGCTTTGACAGAAGCATATGACGGTTGATAGAATCGAAAGCTTTAGACAGGTCACATGACGTCACACAAGTTAATAGCCCTGCATCTCTGTTCCTGGTGATGATGGAGATCAGATCGAGGAGAGCACTTTCCGTGGAATGACATTTTCTATATGCGTGTTGTGATGGTGACAAAATACGATACTGACTGATGTAGTCAGTGAGCTGAATTCCGATGATCTTTTCCGCTAGTTTTGAGATCACATTTAGCACACTCACAGGTCGAAAGTTGCTCGGTTTTGCCTTGTCACCCGATTTCCATACGGGAACTACTGACGCGTGTTTCCACACTGTCGGCACCTCACCTCTGACAATTGAAGGATTTACAATGTCCAGTATATGGGGACCCACCACCGCGAAACACTGTCTGACTAGTTGCAGCTGCACCCCGTCACAGCCTACCGCTCTGGAGCTGCTCATTCTCCCCAGTGCTTTGCCCATCTCTGGGAGTGTCACCGGCCGGACCTTGAATGAAGAGCTGCATACAGTGGGCAGACGGACGGTTGACGGCGGCCCGTCTCCGCGCTCAGCTAGCTCCTCAGCGATGCGGCGGCCCACGTTGGCGAAGTACTCGTTGAATTTATTTGCTGCAGCTTCGTCGGGAACGTCGTCGGGTTTGAAGTCCGAGAGCCGAGAGCTAGGTCCGAGGGCATGTTTACGCAGCTCGGCCCACATCGCCTTGGCTGATGATGGTCTGGAGAAGAATTCGACCCGCGCCTTCTCCAGCTCTCGTTTGAATTCCTTTTTCAGGACTTCGTACGTCTTCTGATTCTCTTTCGAGTTCAGTTCGTCTCGCTGGCGGCGTGCACGGTCCCTTCTCGCCTGTAGCTCCTGGAGTTCTTCGTTCATCGTCAGCCATGAACGGGCTGACGGACTTCTAAAAGGGGTCCACTAGTCCTGTGTCGAAATTACGTAGGGCGCTAATTTTCTCACACAATCCATTTTGCGATCTGCTCTACAAATCTGCTAGCTCAGTTCAAAACCCCATGTCAAAGGTGAACTATTCACTTTAAACATTGTATTGACTATTGACACCCCTGCAAAAGATCGCATCCCCCTTCCCCCCCCCCCTCGCCCGAAAGGTTCGATGTCATGGTGTGTCCGTACAAGTTTTGAAACTGTGGCGACGCCACTGCTCTTGGGCCTAAGCTATTATCCTGAGCTTAAACTTGTGGACACATAAGGCGATTTAATTTTTAACAACCTTTCGGTTGCTTTTTCCGTTTGTTCCTAGCTATCATAGTTCCCGAGATATTTGGGAGTGTCTGGAGCAAAGTCCTATACTTTAAAATTTTACCTTTGATGACCTCTGGTGACCTCAATATTGAGCTGAGCCAAATCATACCGGAAGTAACCTCGAATGGCCTTGTCAAGAGCTTTTAAAGTTTTTTCGCGTCTTATAGACCTTTTAGTTTTCGAGCTAGAGGGGGGGGGGGATTTTGACCCCCACCAGGGCGAAGTTGTTTCAGAAGCACACCGGGATCTGACTCAGCTCAATATTGAGGTCACCAGAAGTCATGAAAGGTCAAAAGGACTCGACGAAACAAACACAGGGGTGTCATTTGCACGTCTGTATATTTATTATAGCAATAGTTATTGGCAAAAAAGAGCTGGTGACCTGAGACACTGGCGGATCCAGGGGGGCCAGGCCATGCCCCCCCCCCCCCCGATAGCCTGGAAGGGGGGGGGGGGAAACATGTCTTTGTCCCCCCCCCCCCCTCCCCCCAAAAAAGTTAACAATTAATTGTAAAAATCATCTTTGTAGCAATCCAAATCCAGCTATCTACAGTGAAAAACTGGAAATTTTTGGAAACACGGCTCTTACCATCAAATCTGGGCTTAAAAAAGCTCAACTGGACGAGACAATAGCGGCCAGCAAGCTGCCAGTCGGAATTGAAGCTCGAATAAACGTTTTTGTTGTTGTACATGTAGGAAGAACACTTTATATGGTATCAATTTGGAATCCAATCTACACTCTATTTCAGGGCAAATAGTTGTCAAAAATGACGCGTTGCTTTTGTGGAAATAACTTTTCGGTGAGCAACTCGGCGCAGTGGTACGATACTTGCCTTCTGTGCAGGGGGCAGGGGTTCAATCCCTCGGCGGGCCTCTGAAAAAGTCTGCCCGGCTCCCCATATCCCTCGGAACAGGGTGATAGTTCCAATTAGCACCTTGGTCCCAAGAGGATACGGTGCTTGGTCCACAAACCAAACCAAACCAAATCACTTTCGGGACGCCTGACAGCGGTGTGTACAAAATTAACGTGTGATTCTCACGAAGGTCCCAATGCAATTGCTGGCAATAGGCCATTTTTTTTTTGACGCGTCAATATTTTGATCCAGCCCAATAGAAATGGTATTGGGGAAAATGACCCATTTACAAACGGCAATTATGAAGCACTGGATAACAATGATGGGATGAATGGCCCATGAATATGTACATTGTGTATTGTGGCAATACAGTTTCAGCCACCTAGATGATCAATAATCTTGGAAATTGATGCAATATTTCTTTATAATTGCAGAATTTGTTTGATCCCTTGGCTCACCTGAATCATTTTTTTAACTCAAAATAAAATCACTGTATCAATATATTGATGCAGTAACAGCATGGGTGAATAATTTTGAAAAAAAAACTTTTTCATAATAATTGCATGCAATTATATTACAAAATTAGTTATATTTACTTACAAAATATAAACCTGAAAATTTAAAAAGGTTAACCTAAGAAAATGACAGAAACATATTTGATGTAATTTGTCGCCACGTGATGGCGTCTCAATCTTTCCCGAAACAAACATCCAAAAAACTTACGTAAACTGTATGAGTTGTGGACCGAGGTGGATAGAGTTGTGTTGTGCATCAGATGGTGTTATTATTTTATGGAGACTGTCCATTTTCCATGGGGCCTAGGTGTTTTAGTGAAATTTTGTCAATAATTGTGTCCATTTTTGTTATCCTTAAGTACAGTGCCTATGACAAGCTCCACCCACTTTGCATAAAACATTGACCGCGTCGATAAATATTTTTTTTGACCTAGTGCCAGCAACTGAATGGCAATTGTGCAATCAAAATAAAACAAACTATAGGTAGGTACCTAGGTTGAGATAAGTACTTCTAGCTCAAACCTTATCAGATATTATCTGCCCCCTTCTCAGATTTTCTCATAACCTGAAAACTATAATAGATATCAAACGTGGAGATTTCAGTACCTTATGCTGCTATCAAGTCTAAGTCTTCTCACCAACTCTCAATTAAATTGATGGTAGTATTTTGGGAGATAATGACGTTTTAATGACGTGATGTCATGCCATTTTTGGTGGAAAAACGATACATGTTTGGTGCAATCGTAAAAATATATTTTTTAATAATTTAGTCCGAATGTTTTTTAATAGGATGGATTTCCGAGGTCAAGCCCCGCGCTAAGCATAGCTTGTTGCGCAGGCCCTGGCCCCACCACCCGCATCAGAGCAATTCCTTGCGTCCGGCAGATTGAGAAGCGCAAGTTTTACGTGCCTGACATACCTGGACACGGTCCGCCCCCGCCCTCTGACGTCAACTGACCTTGAGTGTGACCGCTGCTACCGGCGCACAGGCCATCCCAGTCAGGGGCAAATAGCGAGCGCCGAAGCGACTCGAACCCGGGCTGCCACTACCGGGTGAGGTCAGAAGTCCGGCGGCTCTCTCCAACTGAGCTACAGGGGCGGACTTTTTGAAGCAAATGGCAAATAAAAACGTCAAAAGAAAGGAAATTATATTTTCTTCAAAATATTATCTCGGATTTTCGAAATTTGGGGTTTTTAACCCCAAAAAACGGAGATTTGTGTTGTTGTTGTGAATTTTGAAAAGTGAACTTTCTTAAGCTCGAATTTCAAAATAAGGTCACCGGCCCAAATCCGGAGAAAAAAATGGGCGTACCTTTTTTGCCACAAAAAGTTCGCCCCCCCCAAAAAAAAAACGGCTGGAACCGCCAGTGACCTGAGATGACCTCATCTGCCCTTGCAGAGGTCATAGAGCAATAATTTCATCTGGATCATCAATAGTGAGCTAAAATAACATGATTCTGGAAGAAATGGCATGATCCATGCATATTCTCTGAATAGGAAGCATTTGTATATTTCTCATTGACTTAATACTGGAAGGTCACGAAATTGATTCTGACCTTAGGCCACTGATACAAACAAATCCGAGATAAATGAATTGTAGGTACTTATGACCTTACGAATCCTGCAAGTTTCAAAGCTCTCGGACAAGCACTGTGGCTTAGGCACGACCACAAACATTTTTGGAGGTAAGGTCACTTAGACGTGACCTGGTGACACTTACCTGGTGATCACCTGAAGTTAAAACTTCACAAAATGTGGAGTAATTGATGCCAAAATAGCTGTGTCATATTTTGGCGGCGCTTCACGCCGCCGTTTTTCTCGCTATCCGCGAAAAACCTAAGAGGGGTAAAAATGACTCCCGCCCACCAGGGAGCGAGGCTATTGCTTGAACGGAAAATAATGGCATTTATAGAAAACACCTATCGCCATTTCTTGCACACTACCAGATGACACCCTGAGGTCAATTGTAAAAAGGAAAAAATTGTTATTTTGCCAAGGTCACACAAGGTCACCCAAGGTCACTCGAAATAACAAGTTTCAGTTACACAACAACAAAAATTACCAGAATGTTCTTCACTCTCAAGCGGAGTCGATATATATATATATATATATATATATATATATATATATATATATATATATATATATATATATATATATATATATATATATATATATATATATATATATATATATATATATATATAATATATATATATATATATATATATATATATATATATATATATATATATATATATATATATATATATATATATATATATATATATATATATATATATATATATATATATATATATATATATATATATATATATATATATATATATATATATATATATAT
>JAXIVJ010016295.1:0-29267 GCA_036785665.1 Chirona hameri
CGACCCAGCGACTCTTCTGGTCGGCCTGCGCTGGCTGCTTTGTCGCTCTGCCGACATTCTCAAGGGGCCCTCCGACCTGCCCTGGAGCCCCTCCATGCTGGCCAGGGGCCACTTCGGCATGTTCAGGGGTCCTTCTCACCCACCCAGGGGTCCTTTCGGTCTGGTCAGGGGCCCCTCCGATCTGCGCAGGGGCCCTTTTAACTTTCCAGGGGTCCTCTGGTCTCTCCAGGGGCCCTTTAACCTTCGAAGGGGCCCTTCCGACCTAGCAAGGGACTGCGCTGGCTGCTTTGTCGCCTTGCGACATGCTCCGAGGGCCCTCCGACCTGCCCTGGGGCCCCTCCGTGCTGGCTAGGGGCTCATTAGGCATATTCAGGGGCCCTTCTGACTCACCTAGGGGCCCTTTCGGTCTGTTCAGGGCCCCTCTGAACTACACAGGGGCCCTCTGAACTACACAGGGGCCCTCTTAACTTCACAGGGGCCCTCTGGTCTGTCCAGGGGCCCTCCAACCTGCTCAGGGGCCCTTATGACCTGGCAAAGGACTGCGCTGGCCGCTTTGTCGTCCTGTCGACATGCTCAGGGGCCTCTCAACCTGCCCAGGGCCCCCTCTGTGCTGGCTAGGGGCCCATTCGACGTGTTCAGGGGGCCCATTGGACGTGCTCAGGGGGCCCTGTGACCCGCTCAGGGGCCCTTTCGGTCTGGCCAAGGGCCCCTCTGACATGCACAGGGCTCTTCTGAACGTCCAAGGGGCCCTCTGGTCTTTCAGAGAGGGCCCTAGTGACCCTAAAGGGCCTCTGAAGTCCTCTAAACTCTCTAAAGACCACGATTCGTGTAGTAAAGAGCCTATGATACCGTGCTTCGCGCGGTCTCGTCGGCCCTTTTCGGCGCGCTGCGCGCGCCGAAAAGGGCCCTCGCGCGCCAAAAAGGGCCCTTCTGGCCTCCAGGGGAGGGAGGGGGGGGGGGGGACGCCCCCGCCGCCCTCCCCTTGGCTACGTGTCTGATCGTTTCTGAGATATATGGGAATTTCTGGAGCGATGTTCTAAAACAGGAGAAAAAAACTGGAAAATTTGACCTTTGATGACCTCTGGTGACCTCAATTTTGACCTGACTTTAAAAAAAACACTTAAATACTTTCGATATAACATGTATGAAGCTATCAAATGCCTTTTTCCGCTTCTCGCTACGTTGCGTAGTTTTCGAGATCTCAGGGGGGGGGCGGAAATCAACCCCCCCTGCAGTTCGTGTTCGGCGCAAACCTGCAGTGCGCGGGTTAAGAGAGCATGCAAATTCTATATTTTGAGCAAAATGCAATACAAAATGTCAGAAAATAGCAAATGGCAAGGGCTACAAAATTGACTTTCGGATTTGTGAAAACTTTGGTTTTTGACCCCGCCAAAAATAATTTACAAGACATCAATAAAAAACATTTCTTCAGAAAAATCCCCTAAAAATAGAACATTGCAAATATATTAACAATTCACCGGATTTCGCATCTTTATACATAAAGAGGGGATTTAAAACAAGCTTTTCTTAGTAAAAGCTGCATATACTCTCTTTTGAAATAGGAAACGTGTCAATTTGTTGCCCTTTTCAGGCGGTTTGGGAGGCTTGGCCGCCTTGCCCCCTGTTGGATTCGCCAGCGGCCAAAAACATTGGGAGGGCCGAGCGGGTACCATTGGGGGAGGGGGCGAACTCAACATTAGGGGGGGAGGGGGGGGGGCGAGGGTCACCCCAAAAGTATATAAATCTACACCTATGGAAGATATGTATGTGTTATACATATAAATATCAAACATTGGTTTGATCCATGCCCATGGGCATGGATCAAACCAAGGCTGCATGCAGCCTTAAAGAATATTGTCTGTACTAATATAAAACATGATGGCTGTGTTAGAGTCCTTCACAGTAGATGTATCAATGTTTTAAAATACAAAATTTGTTGTAACAATATAAATATTTAAGCCAAAATAATGTATGATGGTTATATAGTTTCTCCACAAGGCTGTACTTCATCCCCTCCCTGGCTGTACACTTCAGTCAGGTTCTAACAGTGGACTTTCATGTTATCATAGTGTAGACAATATTGACACACTAAAACACTCCAAAGTATTGGCAGGAATAGTAAGCTATTTTAATGTGACCGAAGATTTTATTTTCACCATGCACAGTGTGAACAGTACAGTATTTTGACACAACCAAACAATGAAACCTTACCTTCAGATTTGGATGAAATGTAGGAATATGGGAAAAGTATGAGGTTAGGACCATAGACGTACACAAGGGGGGGGGGCAAACAGGGCAATTCCCCCTGACGGTCCAACTAGAGGCCATCTTTTCAAACTCCGCAAGTCCTCGGCGACCACAAGGGTCAGACAATTCGCCTTCGCCACACATATTGTGAATGATTGGAATGGCCTCCCATCCAAAGTGGTCTGCGCTCCTTCGCTGAATGCCTTCCAAGGCTAAATTGGACGCCCATTGGGTTCACATCAGGTTCAGCATACCAGTGACACTGACTGAGACATGCCAGGAATCATGAACTCGATGAGAGCGGGTACTACAGGCCTTGAGGCCTAAAAATCCTGATTACTGTAAGGTAAAGTAAGGTAAGGTAAGGTAAGGTCTGTACTCTGTACGTGGCCCTTTGATCAATATATATATTTTTTAAATGGTGAAAATATGCCCTTTTTTAAATATAGCTGGCCAAAGCCTGAGTTTTATTTGGTGAGGGTACTTTATGCCCCCCCCCCCCCCTAAGCAAAAATTGTCCCTCCTAGAGTGAATCCTGGGTACACCACTGGTTATGACGAGCCCAGTTGAACAGCAGTTAACTTGCATTGTTGATGCATCTTGTTTTATAAGAAAATGATAATTTCCCCATTAGACAAACAACCCGGCAAAGCTGACATAGGGCCTGTTCCTGTGGTGCCTCTAACCTCCTCCAAGTTGCTCCAACTTGCAACTGTCTGTGCAATAGGATACAACAGTTGCCAGTGGAGTACACAGGATTCACTCCAGGAGGGGGTAATTTTTGCTTAGGGGGGCATAAAGTACCCCAACCCAAAAAACTCGCCATATTTGACCCAATATATTTTTTGAGGGGCATATTTTCAACAATTTTTGGCCGTATTCCGGTTTTACACACCTTTTTATAGGAAAACCAAATATTTTATACTAATTCTACATGTCTGATTTCATTAGAACTGCACTCAAAACAGAGACATTATCAGTACTTACCTAACAATAATATTTTGTATCACCCATCAATCCCCTCAACCAACCGCAATGACTCCGCCATTACAACTGAAATGTTAATTCAATTTACCTATATAAAGGTGTGCAAAAGCGGAATATCGCCCAACTTTTTCCTAAAAACCAAACACAAATTAATTAATTTTGTTTACCAAAGGGGCACATAGACCTTCGGGGGGGGGGGGGGGGGGCATTGGTCTATTTGCCCCCTCCCACCCTTGTGTACGCCTGGGACAGTTGAAAGTTGGAGCAACTTTGAGGAGGTTAGAGGCGCCACAGGAACAGACCCACAGTTGGACGTGTTTCATCATAAGGCTTCATTAGGCAAGATGCAATTTTACACAATGAATCAAAAGGTGCTGATTAAGTATTTTATGACAAAACATGTCCACCTGTTAGCTTTCTGTGTCATATGCAATAATTGTCTGGATATTAATACAATTTCCCATTATATTTAGATATATTATATCCATATTTCTATCATGGGCTGCAGTAAAATATTTACCATATTTTAATTATACTTCTGTAAAACCAATCAAGCAAGCATTGCCATGCAACAAACACATGAAATACCTGGTCTGTGTAAAAATCAGATTCATGATCAATGATGTATAAGGTCAACAAGAACAAGAACTTACCAGAAAATCGTCGCGTTCAACTCAGGGTCGCCCCGTTTCTATATTGGGATTTGCACCTTCTTACAATACAATTTCGCAAGCTCGGAATTCTGGCTTCTGATCCCGGCAATGCATCCAGTCACTGAACCAACTCGGTGGTAATAACAGACCTTGGTAATAACAACCTATATTACTTCTGTACTATTTCAAAGTTACTAAATGACCACGGCCAAAGTCTGTATAAATACCACGGCTAGTTTGCGGCAGAATCTGCGTATGACGCAATTCTGACGTCAGCGGGTATGACGTCATACCTCATGGCCCGTTCATTCCCCGATTGTGGCCCGGAAGAGCGGGAATGAAAACGGGCCCACTAGTCCTGTGTCGAAATTACTTAACGTAGAGAGGTAATTCTTTCACCACAAACCATTTTTAGATCTGCTCTACAAATCCGCTATCTCAGTCCAAAACCCCATGTTAAAGGTGAACTATTCCCTTTAAGTGTGCCGAGAAGCATGACAATGACTTTGTAAGCAAATCGCCGGCGCTAAATAGGTCGCCGTCGATGTGCATCGATGAGCTTCCGATTTAATTGCCAGTTTTGTGTTATTGTTTGTTAGTTTTTTGGGTAAAAAATATTATTTTTCATGATAATATAAAGCATAGTGTTATATACAGCCACATACAAATTATACAATACTCCTAATGTTGAAAACAAATGAATCGATTTGCAAAAAATGAGGGCCGCAACCACTAACTATGCCGCCGTTGATATGCATCGATGAGCTTCCGATTTTATTGCCACTTTTTCCAATCGCTGTTAGTTTTAGAAGATCGCCGGGCATATAATCACAACAAGCAGAACGCACAATATATTTTCCACTCCATTGCGTAAAAAAACAATACAGGAAAAGCCCGCAGTTCGATGAGGACCAAAAGTGCTTGCAAGTACCGGTCGTTAAAAGTGGGGAACGCTTATCAACTTTAACTTGAAATATCCTTCGGTAGGAAAGTTTTCATGCAAAATGTGATAAATTTACAATATATTTTGGTCTCGTCTGGCGATTTCAAGTGCTAACTCCATTTTTGTGGAAAAAGGTCGTTATTTCCCTTTAACCCGGCAGTCACTGGGGTATATTCTGTAACACGACTCACTGGGGGGGGGCTTTTTTTAGCCCCCCTGGTATCTTCAGAACCAATGATCGCAGCGGAACGCGCAAGGCGGCATTCGAAAGCGCTCAATGAGAGAAGCCTAACGCAAACTTAAAAATGTCAAATTAAGGTCACATGCAGGTCACGGTCAAGTCAAACGTCAAAATCGAGGTATTTGAGTTTATGGACAATACTTGCCATCCATGGCCTTCGATTACGCCTATAATCACCCAAAGTGATGTCAAAGGTATGATACATATCCCACATGAGCTAAAGTGAGATTGTTGGAAAAGAGCAAGGTCAAGGTCAGGTCACAAAAGGTTACTACACTCAAAATATCAACGAAAGTCATGCAGCACATGGTTTATGGATGCTTTTACGCGTAGAATTCGATAGTAGAAGTCATTTTACCACCTGACTTCATTTACGTGAAGTTAGTGTCAAGTTCAGGTCAAGTTCAGGTCACTGAAGGTCAAAATTTGAAATTGATAAATCGAAATAAAAAAGGCATGTTTCTATATCAGATTTATCTAAAGAAAACAGTGCTGGCATTTATTTGTCTGTATCCGGTCAATAAAATCCAAAAAACGCAATTTCAAAATCTGACGTCATGATTTACCCATACTTTATGTCATGAAAGTAAAAAAAGATGATATAATTTTGAAATTTGGTGTGGTAGTTGCCCATATGTTGTTATCTGATATATATTCCGGTTTTTTCAATAACTTTCAAATATTTGATTTTGTGAGCATTTTTTCAAAAAAAGTTTTTTTGAAAATTTTGGGTCAAAACCCAAATGTTTCGAAATTTCGAGATAGCCGGTTTGTAGCCCTTGCAATGTTCTACCTTTTAGCGTTTTTCGATTGCATTTTGCTTCATATGCGGCATTTGTAGGGCCTGGCAAAATTTAGCCGATTTTGGTGTCAAAATCGTGTTTAGTGACGTCACTAAATTCACTATATCTCAAATAAATTCTGACGATTTTTTAAAAAATTTCTTATGATGTGTAAAAATGATGCCCGGATAGGTACTGAAAGTTTGGCGCCGATATCTGCATTAGTTATTGAGATATGCCTAATATTCCTAGGGGGGGGGGGCTAAAAAAAGCCCCCCCCCCCCCAGTGACTCGCGGGTAAAGTACCTTGGGGTTAACCCGCGCGGCGCTGGGGTCTCCAGCCGAACGCGCGGCGCTGGGGGTAAATTTTACCCCCCCTCGTATCTTCCGAACCAACAACCGCAGCGAGACGCGCAATGCGGCGATCGCAAGCTCTTAACGAGAAGAATCGAATGCATACTCGAAATTTTATAAATGAGGTCACATGTCAGGTCACGGTCAGGTCAAATGTAAAATGTAAGTATTTGAGTTTTTGGGGCTATACTTTCCATCCAAAGCCTTATATTGCAACTATTATCTCACAAAGTGCTCCAGAGTGTATAATGCATTTCCCGCATAAGTAAAAGTGAAATTGTAAGCAAAGGTCAAGGTCAAGGTCAGGTCACACAAGGTCACAGGTCTACGAAAGCCATGCGACACATGTTGTATGGGTTATTTTACACGTATAATTCGATAGAAGCAGCCATTTTCACAGCCTGACACCATATAATCGTCCTCAGGTCAAGGTCAGGTCACAATAAGGTCAAAATGTGAAATTGATTAATCTAAATAAGCATTGCATGTTTCTAGACTAGTTTTGTCTTCGAAATACAGTGGTGGCATTTATTTGTCTGTATCTGGTCAGTAAAAGCCAAAAAAAACGCAATTTAAAAAAATGACGTCATGAGTTACTTGTTCTTAGAGAGCCATAAGTCAGTCAAAAATAAAGAAATTGCTTTGAAATTTGGTTTGAACATCGTTCATACTCGGTTCTCTAATATATCTTCCGTTTTTTTGAAAATCTTCAAACAAAAAACTTTTGTGGAAATTCTTCCCCAAAAATCAGTTTTTTGCATTTTTGGGGGTCAAAAACCCAAAATTTTGAAAATCTGAGACAGCCATGTCCAAGACAATGTTATTTCCCTTCTTTTGACGCTTTTTATTTGCAATTTGCAGTAACACGCTATTTTCTACGATTTTTCAAACATTTAACGTTTTTTCACCAAAAATGACATGGCATGACGTCACTAAAACGTCATTATCTGCCACAAATTTTCACAAACTTTAAAAAAAAATGGCAGAAGACGTAGAATTGATGCACCATAAGCTACCGTAAGTTTCACTTTGATATCTGTCATAGTTGTCAAGTTATGGAGAAAATCCGGGAGGGGGGGGGGGGGGGTAAAATTTACCCCCCCAGCGCCGCGCGGGTTAATGTGAAGTCATGAAACTGTATCGCCATTCCATTATGATGGCTACTCTATGCAGACGTCCTGTAAAAATGTAGTGAAAGTGCACAAATGTTAATTTGTAATGGTGACAAATAAACTCTGTACCGAAAAAAAGAGTGACAGAAGGTCTAGATTCGCCATTGCCAGACCACATCGCACCTTTCTGCATCATATCCTAAATAAACGCATGGTCAAAAGCCGCTGAAAACTATTCCAGACTATCGTCCATTACATAGAGCGTGAACGGCGACGACTGAGTTACCATCCCAATGACGTCATCCACTGGCCGAGGGGGACGGTACAAACAAACGCTGATGGTTTCACCTGGTTATAGGGCTTTGGCGCTGAGGACCCGACCCTGCCCCCCCCCCCCCCCAGTCAACGACTTTTCGCCGTTGACGATCCGACGCTCCCCCCCCCCCCCCTCCCCCGCCCCCGGTCAACGACTCTTCGCGCTAACGACCCGACGCCACCCCTCCCCCGCTGTTAACAACTTTGAAACGCAAATTTTAGCTTCCCAAGCTCGAACATCCGCCAGTGAAGAGGGGGCAAATGCCCCCTCTCACAGGAACATGGGAGGGACATCAATACAAATACAAGTATGCCCCCCCCCCACGTAACGACTCTTTCGTTCGCGGTGAGGACCCCCCCCCCCCCGGGTCAACCCCCCCCCCCCCCCCGGGTCAACACCATATAATCGTCCTCAGGGTCAACATCCAAAGCCTTATAACTTTTCAAACGGAGCGAAATTTTAGCCCTCCAAACTCGAACCCGCCAGTGCAACAAAGATCCGCCAGTGCCTGAGTATTTGGCCTCCCCCAAACGAGTGGCTGGGTACGCCAGTGTACAAATCTGGTATCTCAGTTCAAAACCCCATGTTAAAGGTGACCTATCCCTTCAACTGAGGCACAACAATGACTAAAAGTTCAAATTCTTATTCGTACCGTGCGTGGCTGAGGACATTTTCCCTCGCCATCTTGTAATAGTTTGTGGTCAATTTATATTTGGCAACGAAGGCGATATCTGGGAGGGTTGTATTGCTGCTCACTTCTATAAGTTAATGGACGAGCGTCTGAAAAACAGATTTGTTATTGGACGAGCTGAAGGCGATTTGAATGAGAAATATTCCAGGCGCGAGTCCATTCAATATTGTATCATGCAACTGAGGGACCGTTTCCTATTCAGCACATGCTGCACAGATTTTACCAATACTTATTCGTACCGTGCGTGGCTGAGGACATTTCCCCTCGCCATCTTGTAATAGTTTGTGGTCAATTTATATTTGGCACCGGAGGCGATATCTGGGAGGGTTGTTGTGGTTTATACAGCCAGGGGGTGTATTCCGCTCCTTCAACATTGCTAAAAAGTGTGACAACCGCGAGCAGCTTCCAGCATCCTGGCCGTGTTTATCGGATCTGCTCATAAGCTATATTTGGCTATCAGCTAGTATTGACCAATCAGTCTTGAGCAAGCTCGACAGTGATTGGTCAGGTTGTGATGACGTGAAGGCGGGGGAGAATCGTTAGTTTACATTTCAACGGGTTCGCCATATTGGTTCGCTGGCAATGTACGGGCGTGTGTGCGTGTGCATTTTTAAGCATTTACTTATTTTTATGAAGCGTAAAACAATATTTAAAGGTGTATATGAAAGCCAACATAATAATTGTATCTGTCAACATGGCAGTATTTTCCCAGAATACCTCATAAGCTAAAAATTTACACCTAAATCTGTGCGTTCTTTAGCTGAGGAAATCTGCGAAAATTGTCGACATAAGAGGCTGTAGGAGTAGGTTAGCTATATTTTTGTATTTTTCAAGAACGTAAACCCATAGATTGTATCACCTTATATAAGCAGACTATAAAATCCATACCAATGTGACTGATATCGGTATTACTTAGGTTTTGAGACACCATTATGAGTAGTACCAGTGGCGGTGGATCGTATTTTCGGATGGGGCAAACCCAGAGTTCCCCTCGGCAAAAGGGCCCCTTCCACGGCGAAAGGCCCCCCCTCCAAACAAACAAACAAAAAACGCGAAATGGTATCTCCTCGGATTTAGGCCACTATATTTTGCAGGGCCTCTAAATGATCGAGAAAAAAACGTCGGACAGGCCAATGTTGAAGTCGATCAGGTCTTCTGAGGGCCCTCATGGCCTACCGAGGGTCCCCCTAAGGCCGACTGAGGGCCTTCTGTCGGTCTTAGAATGCCCATCAGGCTGGCTGGGGGCACATCGATTTGGGCCCTGGGTCATTGTTTCGGTCAAAAGGAAAAATCGAACCAACTTCTTGGAGTATGGATTTTCTAGTCTCTTACAAATTTATGGAGGGAGGCAAAATCATATGTTTCCCTCCCCCTCCTTTTTTTGTATGTGCCCCCCCCCCCCCCCCCCCCCCCCCCTCTGACAGAAATCTTGGATCCGCGCCTGTACTATGTCACGAGAAGAAATAGCAATGTCAAACAAATACAATATATTTGATGAGGTTTATGTCTCCCTAGGCAATTCATTGCGATACATTCCCATTTTCCGCGCCGGGCAATGGCATCGAAGATACACTTATCATCATTTCGAGCGGCGGTCGGCCGGGGCGGCCGTACCTAATTGTTGAACTTTGCGCAGATACAACAGCAAATATTGGTCCGATTGCATTTTTTGCGGCATCCGGCAGAGCCGTTGATTTGTGACATATTACATATTACAAGTTTTGCAATCGACCGGTAAACAAAGACTACTAATTACGAGACAACAAAGACACTAAGCGCGATCTAAGCTTCAGGCACGCGCGCAATAATGTTGTGTACGGCGGCCGGCCGGCCGCGTCCCCCGCCTTCTACGTCACAGCGACTCCGGGGTCGCGGCTACTAAATTAGTGTTTGTCACCACTTTTTCGGCCGGAGTTCTACCTGGTTTATACAGCCTTTATGTTTATGGATGGTAATGCTGAAGCCAATGTGAAAAACACCGGAAGTGTTATTGGACTCTACAGGACCCAATACCACTTTTGTTATTGGATCATACCATATTGAACAGTCGCATGATACAATATTGAATGGACTCGCGCCTGACAGATTTATTATTGAACTCCCTTTCGGCTCGTCCAATTTAACTAATCTTTTTTTCAGGCGCTCGTCCATTAAAGTATATTATAGTAAATGATTGCCATCGGCTAATGGTGAAAATAAAATCCGTTAAAGTTTTGTATAGAAGCGCTCGAAAAAAAAGTTGCCCGCGAGAGACGGTTAATTTCTGTTATACTGCAAACCCGCAATTTTCCCATTCACTTCAATGTTAAAAAACGGCCGTTAATTTCTGGTATTCGACAAGTTTTACTTCTCTTCAAAAGGTTCAAATTGCAAATGAGTGATGGCTCCTCACGGGCGAAGCATTTTAAGGATTCGGTGAAAGTAGGTTGTTCGGGTCAAAGCCGGTCAAAGTGGGAGTGACAACATCATAAATTGATATCGTGTTTTTCATTTAATGTTATTTATTAGTGTTGATTAACGTGTTTTGGGAGGGTAACAGAATGTTTTGTTAACGATACACCTCACGGAATGGCAGAGTCAGAGAGTGACACCGATTATAACTCACAAAAGCTAGCAGAGAGAACAAAAGAGGCGCAGCCCACAAATACCAGGAAAACCGACTGAGTGGTCTGCCAGCGTTTATAGACGGTGGCCGGCTCTGAGGAGCCATCACTCATACATCAAGAAAATGTGACCTGCTATTGCTGAACGATGAACAATGAACAATGAACACCTGGTGGATTATGGGGAAGACATCGTGGCAATGAACTTATACTTGCCATTGTTTGCCTATGATATTTCCCCAAAAAAACTTCAAAGCCCCTTTTTCTTGCGGTAAGACGCCCCATCGAGTTTTTGAACAACCTGAGAAAGAAGGCAGTTTTGTATTGTTCTTGAGTGAAAGCAGAAGGTTCTTTTCTGGGACAAAGTTTGGGCTCGCTGGTACGTGTATCTCAATTTGTATGCGATGTTTTTGTTTTTAGTCCGGCTAACTATACATATTTGTGTTAAAATAGAAGTCATTGGATCATTGATTTAGCGATGACACCCGGGAGGCTTATACGCTAATTGCTTTAAAAGCATCAATTACGCTTTAAAATAACTCAAATAGCATCCACAGTCCACTTCCTTCGGACGCTATTTTCGAGAAAATAATGTCCTCACTCCGTTCGGACATTATTTGGGAACACCCGTGGGAAAGCGACCGAATAATTACTGGTATAGGGACCGGACCAGGCGATTAAATATATATTTAATCGCCTGGTCCGGTCCCTATACCAGTCATTATTCGGTCATTTTCCCAAGGGTGTTTCAAAATAATATCCGAACGGAGTGAGGACATTATTTTCTCGAAAATAGCGTCCGAACGAAGTGAGGATGCTATTTTAGAAAATTGCACGAATATACATAATGAGTGCAATTTTCTAATTGAATGTACGAGCCTGCTAGATGCATCATGGCTGGAATTATGAACGGACCGGGATATTAAATTTATTATAGTAAATGATCGCCGGCGAAGACTCAACCCCACTGTGGGAAGGGGTTTTCCTTGGGGGATCGAAGCAAGAAAAAGGGGCATGGAAGTTTTTTTTGGGGAAATGTCATAGGTAAACAATGACAAGTCGATAACATACATTATTGTCAATGGAGATTACTTTGTAGTTTCTGTATAACACAATTAATGCCCATCTCCTCAATTATGAAAGATGTTTGTATGTTGAATATTACTCTGAAGAGCCCAGGCCTCCACAGCCCTCAGAGCACACATATAAAACTACAAGAACATAGCTAGCTCGGCCTTTTATGTATTTCACAAATGAAAAAGGACGTGTTTAGATAGCACGTGTTTAGGACGTGTTTAGTGTTTAGATAGATAGCGTTTGTGTATGGGACAAATAGTAGAAAACACGGGCGTACACACACACACACACACACACACACACACACACACACACACACACACACACACACACACACCACACACACACACACACAAACACACACACACGCACGCGCACGCGTTTTTTTTTTTTTCCCGGACCGGCCTATAGCCATATTCCGTGGGGGGGGGGGGGCAATGACCTCTGGCAATTTGCCAGGCAAAAAACTACGTTAACTGGTTTATGTGACCCGGAGCAAACTAGGGACTAGGGCAGCTATTTTACGTTACTTGTTACGTTAACCGGTTTATTTGTACCCGGAAAAATTATTTGTTCAAAGTAAATATAATATCTAACATTACGTTAAGTATTTCGTTCAAGGTCAAAAATAAGTAAAACACGAGACACACATACATACATATTTTTATTACATACACTTGAACAGTGTCAGTGTTGGTGGAGCCGTGGGGTGCCGTCATTGCAACAGCGGGAGACTGTTGCCAGTCTCCCTAGCTCCGGCGCCTCGGCGAGACCTGGTTGTGGGGTGTGTTTAGCTGGGCGAAAAGTCCTGAATAATAAAAAACCCAGCGTCTATAGCAAAGGGGAAAAACCTGCGCGGTGGGCCAAAAATGCGCAAGGCAAAAAACCCCTGTTATATTTGTTTAGCTAAACGTGTTTGGTAGAGATAATCTAAGAGGGGACCTATCAATACAAGGTAACTATCACCTAACAGTGTAAAAAAGATTGACAGGGTGGATACTGCACCGCAGCGCAGCGGACACTGCACCGCAGCACAGCAGCCACCGCACCGCGGCGCAACATCGGCGTGTAATCTGGTTTGGCCGGGAATCATGCCGCCGCCAACGCAAAATCGCACATCAGCCATCGGCGTCCCATCGCAGAAATCCCCGCCAAATCAGCCACGTCACGAACAGCCAAAGCACTAAACCATTCGCCGCGCGGCCGAGATCCAGCAGGGGGCCCCCGCAACGACACGCCGGCAGCTGACCCGCAATCCCACGTCGGTAGCAACATGATTTAGTATACTGCACCGCAGCGCAGCGGACACCACACCGCAGCGCAGTGGAGTGAGCACCGCACCGCAGCGCAGCGGCCACCACACCGCAGCGCAGCATCGGCATATGTTATCAGGGGCGGGTGTTCAACTACTCGGCTTTGGCAAGAGCGGAGCAGAGGGGAGAGGAGGGTTGGGAGGAGCATTACGTTAAGAGATGAACAACGAATTCCAATGGAACCTTTCGTTCGGCGTGTAATCTGGTTTGCCGGGAATCGTGCCGCCGCCAACGCAAAATCGCACATCAGCCATCGGCGTCCCATCGCAGAAATCCCCGCCAAATCAGCCACGTCACGAACAGCCAGGCGCTAAACCATTCGCCGCGCGGCCGAGATCCAGCAGGGGGCCCCCGCAACGACACACCGGCAGCTGACCCGCAACCCCACGTCGGTAGCAACATGATTTAGTATACTGCACCGCAGCGCAGCGGACACCACACCGCAGCGCAGTGGAGTGAGCACCGCACCGCAACGCAGCGGCCACCACATCGCAGCGCAGCATCGGCATATGTTATCAGGGGCGGGTGTTCAACTACTCGGCTTTGGCAAGAGCGGAGCAGAGGGGAGAGGAGGGTTGGGAGGAGCATTACGTTAAGAGATGAATAACGAATTCCAATGGAACCTTTCGTTGCGCGACTGATTTGGCAGGGAATCATGCCGCCGCCAACGCAAAATCGCACATCAGCCATCGGCGTCCCATCGCAAAACTCCCCCGCCAAATCAGCCACGTCACGAACAGCACCGGCCATTCGCCGCGCGGCCGAGATCCAGCAGGGGGCCCCCGCAACAAGACACCGGCAGCCAACCCGCAACTCCCGCGTCAGCAGTAACCTGATTTAACAGTTAGTCAGGAAGTTATTTCTGACTGGTTTGGCAGGGAATCATGCCGCCGCCAACGCAAAACCGCACATCAACCATCGGCGTCCCATCGCAGAAATCCCCCGCCAAATCAGCCACGCGACGAACAGCCAAGCCATAACCATTCGCCGCGCTACCAATCCAGCAGGGGGCCCCCGCGACAAGACACCGGCAGCCAACACACAACTCCCACGTCAGCAGCAGCACGATTTAACAGTTAGTCAGAAATAACTTAATGAAGTATTTGTTGGAGGCGATTTATTGTTTCTTGTTCAACCGTCTCAAATTGCGGCGGTAGCGGTTACTTTCAGGGGGGCTGGGGGGGGAGGGGCTACGAGGGAGCCGGGAAGGAGGGTGGGGGGAGGGGAGGGATGGCGGGGAGAGGCGGGCGGGCGGGGAGCTGGGGCGGGCGGGCGGGGAGCTGGGGCGGGCGGGCGGGGAGCTGGGGCGGGAGGGCGGGGACTGGGCGGGGTTGCGGGCGACTTTCCGGGAGACGGCTCTCATGAGAGAGTCGTCCGAGGGGAGGTCCTCCGAGAATCGGCTCTCCGCTGGTGCTGGGGAGGCCGGGGAGGCGGGGCCTGAGTCGGTGTTCGACTCGGCTGGTTGGGCTGGGGAGCGCGGCGGGGAGCTGGGGCGGGAGGGCGGGGACTGGGCGGGGTTGCGGGCGACTTTCCGGGAGACGGCTCTCATGAGAGAGTCGTCCGAGGGGAGGTCCTCCGAGAATCGGCTCTCCGCTGGTGCTGGGGAGGCCGGGGAGGCGGGGCCTGAGTCGGTGTTCGACTCGGCTGGTTGGGCTGGGGTGCGCGGTGCCGGTGGATCAGCGGCAACGGCGCCTTCGAGGTCCGACAGAGATGCCTCGGGGAGCTGGGGTGGTGGTCGGGGGGTTTGTCGGTTGGGGGGTCTGGCGGGAGGCCGGTGGGGTGGGAGGGAGGTTCCGGGAGGTGGGAGGGGCGGCCAAGCGCCGGGGGCGAGACCTGGGCTGAGAGAGGTGGAGGGCGGGGCGTCCGGTGGGCGCCGACTGTCGCCGCGCTTCAAGCGCTCTGTCTCTCGAGCGAGACCCCAGGCCAAACACCGGCGGTCCCAGGCCGGGTGGGCCTGGTCGCACGAGGCGCAGCGTGCTGCGCCTCGTGAGCCGTGCTCCGACCCGGAGCACGGCTCCCCCCCCCCCCCCGACCCCACCCCCCCGGACGGGCCCGCTTGCCTCCTTATGTGGCGAGCGGACGGCATTCCATTTAGGAATGTCAACCCGTTCCTGGTCCGGCGCTGGCTGGTCGCCATCTGTGGCGACGTAGCCAGCGCCAAACCCATTCGATCGGGAGCACTCCTGATCAAGACACTGACGTCCCAACAGAACGTCAGCGTCATGGGACGGACCACCTTCATCGGAGTGAGGGTCGCCGTGGAGGCCCCGGCGCACCTCAACTCCGTGGAGGGTCTGGCATGGTGCCCAGACGTGGCCGAGCTCTCGGAGGACGATCTCCTCCGGGAACTCGCACACCAAGGGGTGTGCGAGGTGACTCGCCTGTCGCCATCGAAGCGGCGACCCGATCAGCCCAACCCGCTGATTCGGCTCCGCTTCCGAGGCAAGGAGCTGCCGACCCACATCCACTGTGGGTACGTGGCTGCCCCCGTCAGGGAGTGGATACCGCCCCCCCCCCCCCCCCCCGGCAGTGTCAGCAGTGCTGGCACTACGGCCACCTCAAGTGGACCTGCCGGGTGCGCACCGCCACCTGTGGTCGGTGCGCCGGCGAGCACGCCCTTCGGTGCCGTGCTCGCCGGCGCACCGACCACAGGTGGCGGTGCGCACCCGGCAGGTCCACTTGAGGTGGCCGTAGTGCCAGCACTGCTGACACTGCCGGGGGGGGGGGGGGGCGGGATCCACTCCCTGACGGGGGCAGCCACGTACCCACAGTGGATGTGGGTCGGCAGCTCCTTGCCTCGGAAGCGGAGCCGAATCAGCGGGTTGGGCTGATCGGGTCGCCGCTTCGATGGCGACAGGCGAGTCACCTCGCACACCCCTTGGTGTGCGAGTTCCCGGAGGAGATCGTCCTCCGAGAGCTCGGCCACGTCTGGGCACCATGCCAGACCCTCCACGGAGTTGAGGTGCGCCGGGGCCTCCACGGCGACCCTCACTCCGATGAAGGTGGTCCGTCCCATGACGCTGACGTTCTGTTGGGACGTCAGTGTCTTGATCAGGAGTGCTCCCGATCGAATGGGTTTGGCGCTGGCTACGTCGCCACAGATGGCGACCAGCCAGCGCCGGACCAGGAACGGGTTGACATTCCTAAATGGAATGCCGTCCGCTCGCCACATAAGGAGGCAAGCGGGCCCGTCCGGGGGGGTGGGGTCGGGGGGGAGCCGTGCTCCGGGTCGGACCCTGGGAGGCCCCTGAGGGGAGCGGGGAGTGGGTCCGACCGGGGAGGTGCGACGTCGCGCACCGGGGGGGACCCCAGAGGGGGGTCGGGGGGTCGGGGGGACGGAGGGGCGGTGGGGCGGGGGGTTGGGTCGGGGGGTCGGGGGGACGGAGGGGCGGAGGGGCGGGGGGGTGGTCGGGGGGATGGGAGTCCGGCAACTGCCGGGCCCCTGGACGGGGCGGCGCGGGGGCCCCTGAGGGGGGCTGGGAGGGGGACTGGAGGGGGGCTGAGCGGCGGGCGGGGGGCCCCAGTAGGACGGCGTGATGGCCGGGTCGGGTCGGGGAGATGGTCGATCCAGTTCCACAGGTTGAGGTCCACAGTCCGTCGGGTGGAGAGGTGTCTGGCGGGAGCCAGGCACCGGGACGGTCGGGGCGGGGCTCCTGATGGGAGCCGGGGTTTCGGGGGCGCGCGCCGGTACGGGAGGGGACCCCTGAGGGGGGTCGGGAGGGTCGGGGGGACGGCGAGAGCCGGGCCCCTGGACGGGGCGGGCGGGGCCCCTGAGGGGGGCGGGGGGGGGGGGGGGGGGCGGGGTTCCGGGGGGGGGGGGGGTAGCCATCGTCGTGGCTTGGGAGGATAGGATGGGGGCTAACTATTTACTTTAAATGCCACACACGACAGAACGTGTTGGCACCTGCAAATTAACTTCTCAAGACTGGAGGGGACCTACGCCGTGGGATTAACCCGTAGAAGTGTAAGAAAGATAAGATTTAGAGTAGGGTAGGAGAGAGTTGTGAAAAGAGGTCTCAGACTGGCTTAGTTGGACCAACCTGCCACCCCTCCAGGTCGTTTGTGGACCGTTCGGGCCAAGCAGGCTGGGCGTACACCGTTAGGTATCCGCCAGTGGACTAGTTTAGGAAAGAGATAAGATAAAAGCAGAATGAAAAACAGTGAAATTATCACGAATTCCAAAGGAACCTTTCGCGAAGACTACCTATCTAAGGGTCTAACAACCCTGCCACAAGCACGTGGACAGGGTTCCGCACCCGGAAGCGGTGGAGGGCGTCTACCTATCTAAGGGTCTAACAACCCTGCCACACGCACGTGGACAGGGTTCCGCACCCGGAAGCGGTGGAGGGCTGACGAAGGCTGGCTGGAGGTGTCCACAGGTCCGTTGTCGTAGTCGACGCGCACGCGCACGCGCACGCGCACGCGCACGCGCACCCGCACGCGCACGCGCACCCGCACGCGCACGCGCACGCGCACGCGCACCCGCACCCGCACCCACACCCACACCCACACGCACACGCACACGCACACGCACACGCACACGCACACGCACACGCACAAGCACACGCACACGCACACGCACACGCACACGCACACGCACACGCACACGCACACGCACACGCACACGCACACGCACACGCACACGCACACGCACACACACACACACACACACACACACACACACGCACACGCACACGCACACGCACACGCACACGCACACGCACACGCACACGCACACGCACACGCACACACACACACACACACACACACACACACACACACACACACACACACACACACACACACACACACACACACACACACACACACACACACACACACACACACACACACACACACACACACACACACACACACACACACACACACACACACACACACACACACACACACACACACACACACACACAAGTCACTGTCCGGTGCAATGCAGGTACACTTCATTGCTGCATGAGGTGGCGCTTTAGCGACGATATAAAATGGCTGGTCGTCATGCTTTGGAGTTCGATGGGCAGTCTGCTTTACTGCATGGCTGCACGATACCAAAACCTTCGCTTCCCTGCTTCTGTGCGAATGCTGGGTAAGCTTAGGTTGCTGTTTTGCCTAGTTGTGCGCTCTCGCATTTTCTCGTTGCGATGAAACATCCTGGCAATGGTGGTAGGCTCCTCAGTACAAACTACCTTGTGCAGAAGCACCAACGTATCATGGGATGACAGATAAGTGGCTGACAGCCATCCCAGCGCATCTCGCACATCCGCCACATGGTCATATTTGCAACGGCCAGAAATTACTCGAGCAGCAAAGTTAATTACCTTTGCAATGCAGCCAAGATTCTTCTTTGTGCAGTTTCCGTAAACTGGCAAGCAGTAGCGGATGTGCGAGAGCACCAGGGCGTTCACAATTGTCACCATGGTGTCGGCTGATAGTTGGTGACGCGCATGGCTTAGTCCGATTAGTGTACCAAAACACTTTCTGGTGAGGGCCGTCACATGGTCGTCCCAAGTGAGGCATGGATCAAAGATCACGCCCAGGTTCTTCACCTTTTGGCATGGTTTCAAAACTGCTTCTCTGAATTTAACGCTGATGTCGGACAGGTCACGCAGATTCTGGCGACTACCAAATGTCATAAGCTGCATCTTTCCGGCATTGACCTTCAAACCATCGGCTGCAAACCAGTCACTCAGAGCATCCAGAGTGACCTCAAGTCGAGCAACTGTTGAGTCCAGAGCTGACTTTCGGCAGCTGACCAGCACCTGCGTATCATCAGCATATTATACGATACTTGCATCGGGAGCGTGGAGGCTTAAATCGTTCGCGAAAACGGTGAATAGCAGCGGCCCGATGGCTGAACCTTGGAACACTCCACTACGATAATAACCGGGAAAGCTGTTCATGCGATACTTCAGAGAAGACTTCTACAACCACAACATATTCCGAGAAAGCCCCTAGGAAGACGGTCGAGAGGACTTTTGACGAGGCCCCACGAAAATAGACGGGAAGTCTCTTTCTCAAATGGAGCCCTTGCCTTCGGTTTGCCCCTCCCCTACACAAATGCAGGCGCTGCCCTGCAGAGCATATGTTGCTGATGGTAATGGGTATCATCTCTTATTCTCATTGGTATCTTGTATAGCTGAGGGTAACCTTATTGTTAAATTCTAACGTCTTATGGATCGGTGGTTAGATTATCGTTTCCCTGTTTCTCTGTAATTAAGGCGCCATATATTATTGATTCAACTCGCCTTTGACTGGCGTCTCAGCCGAAGGTGACTGAGGGCAAATCCTCAGACGAGACGTGGATACTGTTTGTCACAAACGTTTTCAAAATTCAAGAAATGTTTTGCAGCAAAAGCGGCGTGTTATTTTTGAGCGGTGTCATTTGTCATTTGTCATTTATTTAGGAAACCATCCACAACGTGGCTATTTCGGCTCCTGTACAGTATATGTGGTTAAGACATTTGTTGTACACGACACAATACAGTTTGCATAGGCACTATTTGGTGGCACTCGCTCACGTCACTCACTCGGTTATTGCCAATGCGGCTACAAATGCGCACCTGGACGGAGCAGCTTTCACGGCTGATGGCAGCGCATTCCACGTGCCGACTGCTCGGTGCGAGAAACCCTTCTGTGTCTGACTCAGTCTACATTTTGTGGAATGAAGGTCTCCGGCGTCGGCAGCCCATTGTGCTCCTGGCCGATACGTCAGCCCGCTTGGTGAACATGTTTCGCAGAGCCTTAGGGCACTGTCGACTGGTCAGGGCTTTGTGGACGTTGGTACAGTCGTGTCGAGCGACCAGTACCTCTACTCTCTCCCACCCGAGAGACGTGAGAGCTGGCGAAATGTGGTCTCTACGTCGCACGCCGGTGACGAGCCGAGCGGCAAAGTTCAGGCACTTCTGAACGCGATGCAGACGGCACTGGGCAGCCCCTCTCCAGGCGGACACACAGTAAAAGATATGAGGAAAAACGTGTGTTTGGACGAGGAGTTTAAGGACGTCAGGAGTGAGGTGATGGCGGATTTTATACAGAGATGCGGTGATTGCATTGCACGTCCGTACCACCATGGATACATGAGGATCCCAGTTGAGGTGCTGGTCGAGGAGGACTCCCAACATTTTGATGGTAGGGGATGGGGTGACGGTCGAGCCAGAGACGTTGATGCTGAAATTTTTCCCCATTTTGAGGGAGGATTTTGTACCAATGAGAGCAAAACCAGTCTTGTCCGGATTCATTTTTAGGCTGTTAGCTTGGAACCAGTTTTGAAGGCATTTGATGGACTCCTCGTCCCGCATCTTGAGGTCGGTTAGGCCGTTGGGGTCAGGGAGGGAGTGGTCAGGAGTTGGGTATCATCAGCATAGGATAGGAGACGGCCGTGGAGGAGGAAGGAGGACAGATCGTTGATGAATATGAGGAAGAGGATGGGTCCGACGATGGAGCCCTGGGCCACTCCGTGGGTGAGCGAAGAATGGAGGAGCCGCCTGTCACAGTCTGCCTTCGCTCGCTGAGGTAACTCTGGAACCAGCCTGTCGACTGGATACCGCACCATCCAAGTTTTGTGAGGAGGACTCCATGGTCGACGCTGTCGAACGCTTTACTGAGGTCAATCGTTGTTAGCGACGCGACGTGGCCTCTGTCGATGGTCTGACTGGGTGTTCTTTGAGTTTGTATGCCTATATTTGTACGGCTTATTTTACGTTCAACTTAGTTTTCATCTAACTCATAGATTGTGACGTCACTGAATGTGCAGTATCATAAAAGAAGTTATCGACATTTTTTATCAGTTTGAAATACTTTTGATCAATTAAGTCCGAATAATTTGAATGAATGAATTTTCGACGTCAGGTTTCGCGCTAAGCAGAGATGGTTGCACAGGCCCTGACCCAACCATCAGACCTCACAATTAACAGTAACTTGCATAATTTAGAAGCGAAAGTTTTGCGTACACGAACATACCTGGACATTTAGGACAAGGTCCGCCCCGCCCTCTGACGTCACCTGACCTGTGCGTGTGCGACGAGAGCGACCCCTGCCACCAGCCGCAGGCCATCCTAGTCAGGGACAAATAGCGAGTGCCGAAGTGACTTGAACCCGACCTGCCACACTGAGTGAGGTCTACCGTATAAAGCTCAGCGCTCTACCGTCTGAGCTACAGGGGCGAACAAGTTAATGCTGGCTAAACTCGGGAGCTTGATAGCTGTATTAGTTTCTGATCTATTGCTATTGTCAATGGTCGTTAGAAGAATGTCTACGCCAGTCAATGTCGGGTTAGGTACCATACACTAGCAACAATCAATAAAAGGTGTCTGGATATAGGTTAGCTATGACCTTTGGATCACACATTTCACTAATGATGATGCTTTGTGACTGTGTTAGGAATGTCTTCGCAAATGTCTGTCGCGAAAAAAATACACGACGGCTGGTTGATAGAAAGTTAGAAATGTGGATGAACGAAAAATCACCGTTGCATATTGTTGATTTTTCTGGTCTCTTTTGTATCGTAGTACGATATATTATAAGCTACGTTTAACGAAAATAGCGTAATCGGTAACGTAGCAAAATATAACGTAACGTAATTCGGTGGCGTAGCATTGGCCTAAAAACCATATGTAGCATAGCGTAATTCCGTAGCGTAGCGTAGGCCATCACTGGTGGGGGGGGGGGGGCAGCTGCTCCCTGCCCCCCCCCCCCCCTCCTCTTCCGCCTCCCCTGAGTGGGTCCATCTCTTAAGCACAATATCAAGTGCAGATAAATATATAAATTTGCTCATTGGTATCATGGTACCAACAGCATCTTCCCAGTGAGACCGAACTAGCTCAAGCAGCAATGCGATTTGGCTGTGTCGGTATCGCGTGTCGTGTCGTGTGTATCGTGTATCATGTGTCGGTATCGTGTGTCGTGTCGTGTGTATCGTGTATCATGTGTCGGTATCGTGTGTCGTGTCGTGTGTATCGTGTATCATGTGTCGGTATCGTGTGTCGTGTCGTGTGTATCGTGTATCGTGTGTCGGTATCGTGTGTCGTGTCGTGTGTATCGTGTATCGTGTGTCGGTATCGTGTGTCGTGTCGTGTGTATCGTGTATCGTGTGTCGGTATCGTGTGTCGTGTCGTGTGTATCGTGTATCATGTGTCGGTATCGTGTGTCGTGTCGTGTGTATCGTGTATCATGTGTCGGTATCGTGTGTCGTGTCGTGTGTATCATGTATCGTGTGTCGGTATCGTGTGTCGTGTCGTGTGTATCGTGTATCATGTGTCGGTATCGTGTGTCGTGTCGTGTGTATCGTGTATCGTGTGTCGGTATCGCGTGTCGTGTCGTGTGTATCGTGTATCGTGTGTCGGTATCGTGTGTCGGTATCGTGTATCGTGTATCGTGTGTCGGTATCGTGTGTCGTGTCGTGTGTATCGTGTATCGTGTGTCGGTATCGTGTGTCGTGTCGTGTGTATCGTGTATCGTGTGTCGGTATCGTGTGTCGTGTCGTGTGTATCGTGTATCGTGTGTCGGTATCGTGTGTCGTGTCGTGTGTATCGTGTATCATGTGTCGGTATCGTGTGTCGTGTCGTGTGTATCGTGTATCATGTGTCGGTATCGTGTGTCGTGTCGTGTGTATCGTGTATCGTGTGTCGGTATCGTGTGTCGTGTCGTGTGTATCGTGTATCGTGTGTCGGTATCGTGTGTCGTGTCGTGTGTATCGTGTATCATGTGTCGGTATCGTGCCCGCTGCACAGAGCATGGCGCCTGCATGACACCTGCGTCATGCACACGGCGAGCTCTGCTAGGTCACAGCTGAACTGCAGCGGTACAGACACTCAGACCGTGTGAGTCACAGTACTTACACCTGCCGCCAGCCGCACCGTCTCTCCTGTTGCTTAGCCTCGCCTCCCTCTCTTCAGCCAGCCCAGTCAGCCAGCCAGCCAGCCAGCCAGTCAGTCAGTCAGTCAGTCAGCCAGCCAGCCAGCCAGCCAGCCAGCCAGCCAGCCAGCCAGTCAGCCAGCCAGCCAGCCAGCCAGCCAGCCAGCCAGCCAGCCAGCCAGCCAGCCAGCCAGCCAGCCAGTCAGTCAGCCAGCCAGCCAGCCAGCAGCCAGCCAGCCAGCCAGCCAGCCAGTCAGTCAGCCAGCCAGCCAGCCAGCCAGCCAGCCAGCAGCCAGCCAGCCAGCCAGCCAGCCAGCCAGCCAGCCAGTCAGCCAGCCAGCCAGCCAGCCAGCCAGCCAGCCAGCCAGCCAGCCAGTCAGTCAGTCAGTCAGCCAGCCAGCCAGCCAGCCAGCCAGCCAGCCAGCCAGCCAGCCAGCCAGCCAGCCAGCCAGCCAGCCAGCCAGCCAGCCAGCCAGCCAGCCAGCCAGCCAGCCAGCCAGCCAGTCAGTCAGTCAGTCAGTCAGCCAGCAGCCAGCCACCAGCCAGCCAGCCAGCCAGTCAGTCAGCCAGCCAGCCAGCCAGCCAGCCAGCCAGCCAGCCAGCCAGCCAGCCAGCCAGCCAGCCAGCCAGCCAGCCAGCCAGCCAGTCAGTCAGTCAGCCAGCCACAGCCAGCCAGCCAGCCAGCCAGTCAGTCAGTCAGCCAGCCAGCCAGCCAGCCAGCCAGCCAGCCAGCCAGCCAGCCAGCCAGCCAGCCAGCCAGCCAGCCAGCCAGCCAGCCAGCCAGCCAGCCAGCCAGCCAGCCAGCCAGCCAGTCAGTCAGTCAGCCAGCCAGCCAGCCAGCCAGCCAGCCAGCCAGCCAGTCAGCCAGTCAGTCAGTCAGCCAGCCAGCCAGCCAGCCAGCCAGCCAGCCAGTCAGTCAGTCAGTCAGTCAGCCAGCCAGCCAGCCAGCCAGCCAGCCAGTCAGTCAGTCAGCCAGCCAGCCAGCCAGCCAGCCAGCCAGCCAGCCAGCCAGCCAGTCAGTCAGTCAGCCAGCCAGCCAGCCAGTCAGCCAGCCCAGTCAGCCAGACAGCCAGTCAGTCAGTCAGCCAGCCAGCCAGCCAGCCAGCCAGCAGCCAGCCAGCCGTCAGCCAGCCAGCCAGCCAGCCAGCCAGCCAGTCAGTCAGCCAGCCAGCCAGCCAGCCAGCCAGGCCAGCCAGCCAGCCAGCCAGCCAGTCAGCCAGCCAGCCAGCCAGCCAGCCAGCCAGCCAGTCAGTCAGTCAGCCAGCCAGCCAGCCAGCCAGCCAGCCAGCAGCCAGCCAGCCAGCCAGCCAGTCAGCCAGCCAGTCAGCCAGCCAGCCAGCCAGCCAGCCAGCCTTCGCTGCCTACGTGGTGGTGACACTAACCTCATCAGCTAGACGGCCAGGTGAGGTCACAACACAGAGACGTACAGCATATTAACGCAAAACTGCTGTGTAATCATGAATACACTAGCGTCATTTGATAGTCAAGGCACAGCCTATGTTGTTGGTTAATTGCATTTGCTTGCACAACAAACGCGTTTTTTGTCTCGAAATGTCGTTTTTTTAGTTGCATTCAATCTTCGATTGTCGAGTGGTATTGAATTATTTGTATTCATTCCGTAAATAGACGTTTGCTTCTTTGCCACCCCATGGTTGACTGGGGGTGGGGGCGTTTTAACGCCCCTCCCTCCCCCCCCCCCCCCCCCCTCCACCCCTGCTGAAATTTCGCAATAGCTGAAAAACTAATACCGCCATCACCGTGAAACTTAGGGTACCTTCTTATACATCATGTTTACGTCTTGTGTGCAAAATGAAGAAATTTCGTATACATTTGTTAAAGTTATAGCGAATTTAGTGACGTCACTACACACGAGTTTTATACCAAAATCAGCTAAACTTTGCCAGGCCGTACAAATGCCAAATTTAAAGCAAAATGCAATCTAAAAATGTCAAAATATAGAAAATTGCCAGGGCTACAAACCACCTATCTCAAAGTTTTGACAATTTAGTTTTAACCCCCAAAAGCTCAAAAAACGTTTTTTTTTAATTATCACAAAATCAAAACTTCTGAAATATTCAAAAAACCGGAGGATATGTCAGAGAACCATACATAGGCCACCCCATGGTTGACCTATGTATGGTTAGCAGCACTTTGGGTGAAACTGGTCGCAATCGAAGGCTTTGGATGGTAAGTATGTCCCATAAACTCAAAAACGCCGATTTTGACCTTTGACCTGACCGTGACCTGACATTTTATCTCACTTTGACATTTTGAGCATCCTTTAGATTTGTATCATTAATAGCTTTCGATCGCCGCCTTGCGCGTCTCGCTGCGATCATTGGTTCGGAGGATAACCAGGAGGCGTTAAACCCTATTTGTAACGGGCTCTGGCTACCCCTATTTGTAACAGGGGGGGGGCGGATTCCGCCCCCCCCCCCGGAGATCTCGAGATCTACCCGTCCGATTTTCAAAATGAAACGGTGTTTGGTTCCTCTCAACACGATCTACATTTATAAATAATAGAAAATCTAAATTTTGGATAGGGGGGCAACAGGGGGGCAAAAACGACAAATTTTAGTGGTATTTTTGATTCATCATAGCTTTCATGTTTATCGACCGATTTTAACACAACTAATAGGAATCGATAGAGATTGAATCGGAATTGATATATGACGGTGACGTTTGAAAATTCAAAAATCATAGGCGTGTGCAGGTCACTCAATATGGGGGGGAAGTAAATGCGTAATAAAACCATTTTTTGATATTGTTTTTTTATAAATGAAATGGTATGTGATTGAGACATTAGAAAACAGTTACAAATCATAATTTTTGCCATAGGCGGTACAGGTTAGTGAAAAAGGGGGTAAATTGGGAAAAATATTAACCGCAGACAAGTTGCTACCCAGCACTATAAATATGTTACTGATCATAGATAGTTCCTTTTTGCATGTTGTACTTCATCATAGGCGTATCCAGGATCCAAACTAGGGCGGCGCAAGACCGTTTGGCGCAAGACCGTTTGATAAGTATAGTATCCGCTAGTATGATACTAACTAGTCAACAGTGACTATTTCACTAACAACTTCAATTAACATTGCTTACCCCCCTTTTTACCCTACCTGGACTCGCCTATTACCTTATAATCGTTCGTAGAGTAGCCTGTGGTGCGTGTTTCATCCGAAAACTGCAGTATGTTATGTCATTGTACGCCGATGCCTCTTAGTTTCCTTGCAATAATATGACCCCCTTTCTTCCATTCCTGAGCACGCCTTTGCAAAAAAATGACTTTATTCCCTTTTCTGGTCTCATATGTGCATATATTATTATAAGCTAAACGTATATTGCGCCGTTATCGCTGGCATATCGTCATCACCATGCCAGTCACCCCCCTTTTCATGTTCCTGAACGCGCCCCTGAAACTCTATATGTAATAAATTATGCAAATAATGGAAGCAGAAGCTATCTTTTACATCTTGATAGCTATAAATGCCCCTTACATTGCTCTATTGGCTTCCCGCCAAGCATTGAATACTTCCTGGAAACACCCCCCCCCCCCCCTTTCAAGCCCCTGAAACCGCATCTGCCATGCAATTTTGTATGATATTTCATTAACATCATCTAATTTGCACTTGTTGCAATCACGGTAAGCCGATGTAACTCCTTCATACTTGATGCAGTTAGGAAGAAACCGTGAAGATCGCATTTCCGTATTTTCGCCAAATGTCGCCTCCGAACCCACCCAAAACTGTGCCCTGGAACCGCCTCTGTTCAAGTTAAGAACTCAAAATTTTGACTCCAAATGCGGAGTTTAATTCTATGAAAAGTCCCAAAATGTCATGGGCCTGCTCCCAGCCGTTCTGGAGATATCCGCGAAAAACATGAGGGGGGGGGGGCGGAATCCGCCCCCCCCCCCCTGTTACAAATAGGGTTAACGCCCCCCCCCCCCCACAGTCAATGCCGGATTAACGTCTTTGTAATTCCATTTTTCAAGGCATCGTATCTTTTTATTTATTACATAAAAAAGAACAGGGGCGTCGTATCCTGAAAATGATTGTTAGGGCCCCAATGCTAACTTGATATATTTTAAGGTCATTCTTACCATGCAACGTCATAGACCTAATGTTAAAATGTGGCATTATTAGTAGGGCCCTGGCCCTACCAGGCCTATAGAAAATGACACCCATGAATACAACTCAACGCCATAATTATACATGTCCCATCCCAACCACTTTGCAGCACACAATGTGTGCATACATCCGATGAGGACTAAAATGGAAAGTAAAATATAATTATTATGTAGCACGGGCTATTTGAAGCACTTTTGTATACCGATCTTCGAGGCATGCAGACTGCAGGCCACAAAGTTATCGTTTTAACCAGTGGCGTCGCCGATAATTTTTGAGTGTGGGGGAGGGGTCGGCAGAAATGACGAAAAAAATGTACCCCCATTTTTTGCGTGTATTGTTTGCCTTTGCAGCATTTGTATGTGGATTGTCATGTTATAGTACGTACTTGTTATTTAGCGCCGTCAAGCGGCGCGAATTTCTTTTTAACGGGTTTTCCTGATAAAACCAATAAAAATAGGCGGTGGGCCATGTATAGGATAAGAAGCTAAAAATGCTATAAATTCAATTCCGCGTTACGAGGAACCGAATACGATGCCGATGGCTTCGTTATGATGATGGCCACCGATGTGACGCCGCGAAGGGGCCTGCAAATTTGATTTTTAGGTCGTGGAAAACGAAATATTAATATTGGAACCAGACCGTGAGTGGAGCCAAGCCTCAGGTAACCCCTTTTCCTGATTACACATCTCAGTATGTTGCAAAATATTGAAATGAAGGTAGTTTTTCATATACAATAGCCTCGGATAATAAATCACAATGACCGGTGGCAGTCAGCGCTCAATAGTACATATGATAATAATAACGGTATACATATGAACCAAACTGTAACCAACAACTAGTAACAGTGCAAATGGTTTGAAATCAGCAAGGGGCAGAGGACTTTTCCGCGCATAAATGGTCCCTGTGGATCTGGAGGAGCCTGTGGGGAGATGGCTTGGGGAGATGGTCATGGCCTGGTCCACTATTAGCTATTCGGTTCAGCAAGCTGGGCACCGCTGGGGCAGCTTTCGGGTGCCGATGTCCGCGTCTTTGCGTTTGCGTCGCCTTTTCCGGAACTCGGCAGACTAGCTAAACATGTAGCCCGCATGAAAGTTAATATATTATGAAGGGAGTGGGCCCTGGTGGAATTCATTTTCTCATTTCCAAAATTTGTATAAGTAATTGCGAAACTTGTGTCATGCCGGGAAGCGGCGCGAAATTTCCACGTTTTGACTGTGGATAGCTGAACTTTGAATGCTGCAAAGGCAATTTTTACGATAAACTGTTAACTTCCCCCGCAAAAAGTGGGGTGGGGTGGGGGTCCTTCTGGGAGTGGGGACCGCCCCCCGACCCTCTCGTCGGTGACGCCCCTGCATGTTACGGATGCAATTTCCTTCGTTTCGCTTTCGGTGCAGCGGTGTGTCGAAGAGAAAACCAAGGAAATTTCATCCGTAACTGACTGAACCCATGTTTCCACGTCGCAGGGGTGTAGGATCCTATTCAGTTGAGGGGGCCTCAGCCCCCCCCCCCCCCCCCCCCCCCACACACACACACTCACTCACTTGACTTCAGCCACCCCAACTTGGACGAGGAAGTGGGTCAAATCCGTGGAGAAATCTGTATTTTGGTGGCTTTTGATGGTACTTTAAGCAATTTTCCAAATTCAGCCCACCCCCCACAACTTTTCTGGAGAAGCTACGCCCCTGCCACGTCGTATTTTTCATATTCCTATCTTGATTTTAATAGGAATTACATGCGAAGTAGAATCAGCTTCCGCCATAAAAAGTGTAGTTGGGAGGAGGGGGTGTCGGCCGCCATAGAAAGTGGGGGTTCACCCCCCCCCCCCCCGGTGTTCAAAAGTGTGGGGGAATCGCGACCCCCCCCCCCAACCTCCCGTCAGCGACGCCCCTGGTTTTAACCATGACCTGTGGCTACTATTCGTTGTTGGTTCAAGTTGGACAATGTACATCCATGA
>JAXIVJ010016296.1:0-29266 GCA_036785665.1 Chirona hameri
CAAACTCAAAATTTCGCGCCGCTCCGCGGCGTAATTTAACTACAAATTCAATTATATGCGGGTTAGGAAAAAATCGGTCAGTTTCTCGGCGCATTTATGTGTTATGTTGCTACTTTCCTATATTATTTGCAAAATAGTTCATTTTAGCACCTTTTCCCCGCACTTTTAAACGCACAATATATACATTTTAGAGGTCCGCACCATACCGCAATGCGACGCATTGATGATAAAGCAACCCAGGCATAATACTCAACATTTTCGCGCCGCTCCGCGGCGCAATTTTTTAGAGGTTCCAGGTCTTGAGCTTAAAAAATATTCCAAGTTGGTTATAGCTGATTCCAAATTCGTGTCGCTGGTTCCAAAGTTGATGTGCAGTTTGCTAACTCCAGCTCCTAAACGTTGGTATAGCCCATGCCATGCCTGCCATACTGCATTTTCCAGCCTTGTAACGTGCTTTTCATGCGTTTTTTTTTTGGGGGGGGGGGGGGCTTTCAACGCTTGGGAAGGGGCCCTTTCAACGCTCGGAAAGGGGCCCTTTCGAGGCGCCGCCCCCCCCCCCCCCCCTGAACGAAATCCTGGCTACGTGCCTGGTCAGTGGCCACGACAATAGGGCCCACTTCTACGAGCGCAGCACACCACAGCTTTCGTTTTCTTGCTTGACATCAGAAGGCCGATGAATACCGCATTTGGCGCAGTTACTGTTGCGTTTGTACATTTCTGAACAAACAATAGTAATATCTCCCTTCTCCGTCCATTTTTAACACTACATCAATTAATCACAAGCTAAATCTTCGAAAGGAAAAAAATACCCGCTCGCCTATTAATGGCGTTCGTCGGACGCCTGGATCATGTGTGACGTCACACGATTATGACCAATCAGAGGGCAACACGAATAAATAGAGTTATTAGTTGTGTAAGGTATTTATACAACTTTTGAGAAAAATTCACATCATCATCGCCTTTTTATTAAAAATAATATGTTAAAGTTTCCAAAACAAATGTATGGTTACGCGACATGAAACCTGTCCATTATATTAGATCGTACACAAATAACTATTACAAGCATATAGCATTTTACTCACAATGTTAGATTACAAATATTACCCCTTCCTTTCAAATGGATTGCGGGCCGTCTGGGACAGTTTTCTCGTATGTGCTGGCAAGTATTTCATTACATGCCAAGCCGAGTGTCACAGCGTGGTAATTTTACCACTACACTGGCGCTATTTACACCTCGAGCCCGCGGCGGCGACATTCATCCTATTGGGCGTCATTTCCTGAGAATGTGGCCTGTTCGTTCCAGCACATTCCGGGGCGCCATCCGTTCCTGCGCTGTCCAATCTTCGCCGGCCGTCTTTTTCTCATGAGCTCTCTTTGGACTGCGAAAATAGCGGGACAGGGACTAGCTGATCGGCCCGCCGGCCGGCCAGCTGCGTGGGAGGGGGGGGGGGGGGGTGGACAGGAAAGCAGGGGCAGATCCAGCCGCTCAGTTTTTGTTGGGGGGGGGGGGAATTGCCTTCATCAGCAGGCACGTAGCCAGGATTTGTATCAATGTTGTTGACCGGGGGCTCTGGGGGGGGGGGGGGGCATGGCCCCGTGCCTTCCCCCTTTGATACCCAAATTACCTGGCCTTCAGATACCCAAATTTCCCTTGCAAAGACTCATAATTTAAAACAAACATAGTGTGAACGGCATGACAGCATGACGTCGAGAGCTGATAACTGACAAGCACCTGTTTTGGAGACGGCCGTGTCATAACGGTACCACACAAAGGTAAGATGTAAAAAAGTAACGCCTAAGCATATATAAAATACTTATCAATATGCTGACGCAAGTTATAAAGTTGATATTAAACGGACATCGAAATTAACGTGAGATTTATTTACCCAAAGGTAGGAATGAGCCTGCTTCAAACGAGGACGTTTGGCGTCTCCGTTATCGTTTTGTCACAGCTCTCCGTGCACCGACAAGCGGCAAATGCTCGGAACGCTAGCCTGTTGTTTACCGGGTCAGGTTTGTACCTAGTTTCACTTTTGTTACATAGCATTAGATTATAAGATGACCAAATGAACCGTTTGAACAAATCTGGATAACCATAAGGTGGTATAACATATCACCTCCAGAAAATACGGTTATACATTTATCTTCGTACGATCCTTTTCCTTTTGTATAAAAGAATTGACCCACTTGGTCGCCAACTCTTATGGGACTCGACAGCGAACACATCGGCCATATTAGCGCCCAGGCAAGGCTATGTAAACCAGGTAGACCGCTCTGGCCGAAAAAATGGCGACAACTCGTAATTTAGTTGCAACGACCCGCAGCTGCTGTGACGCGGATGAGGGTCTCGCGGCCGGCCGGTCGGTCGCCTACGTAGGGTTAACGCGTAGACCCATCCCGATTTTTTTTCGCTTGATTCCTTTGGTTGTCGGTTGATTTTTAAACTTAAGATGTCTATCTACCACAAATTAAGCGTTGTATTGGGTGCCGTTGCGAAAATTGGAATCCGACTCAAACTTTTTAAGTTATGGGCCAGAACAGTTTGCTGCCCGGTGATTCCGGCCGGTCGCGTACTCGCCCCCCCCCCCCGTTATTTTCCCCGCTTGGTTCCTTCGTTTACCGGCCGATTGTTACACTTAAGATGTCTATATACCACAAATTAAGCGATGTATTGGATGACTTTGGGAAAATCGCAATGCAACCCAATTTTTTGTTTTAATTATGGGCCGGCAAATTCCACTGATCGGCGATTCCGGCCGGACTGTCGTACGTAAAACGCCAACGCGCACGTTCCTCCGGTGTGTGCCGCCTGATTTCTTCATTTGCCGACCTATTGTTACAATTAAAATAACAATCTGTCACAAATTGAACGATGTATCTTATGCCGTTGAGAAAATTGTCATCGGACTCAAACTATTTACATTTTGAGCCGGCAAAGTAAACCGTCCTTGGGCTCACGATGGCAGACCGGACAGCCACCACATACAATCTCAAACAGTGATAACACTCAAATAGTCTGAATTTAAATCATGCGGCCCATATTATGGCTAAGGAAAAATTGCACTAGGCTTACCTGATAAATAAAACAAAGTTGCTGATATAACAGTTGACAATTTGCGATGATAACGTCTGACAGTTCTTGGCAAAGGCCAAAGCATACCCACACAATAGATATTCTCATTTTTTTGACGAGTTTCATGAAAATCTGATTAGATAAGTCGATTGTCAAATGCATTCAAACAATTCAAAGTAACTGTTTAGCCCGCTCACCGCGTCTCCAGCCGACGCCGGCCCACCAGGCGCCGCCATTGGCGGATCCAGAACGGTGGTGGTGGGGGAGGGGAACTTTTTTTGGGGGGGGGGATTCCAAAAAGTCTCACACAATTCTGAAAACTCATCGGATTTCGCTTGCTTATGCATTGATAGCTGATTTATAACAAACTTTCCTTAGTAAAAGTTGCTTGGATTTTGTTCTATATCAGGAAATGTGTCAATTTTGCGCCGATTTCAGGTTTGTCTAGAAGTTTTTCGGGGGGAGGGGCATGGCCGCCATACCCCCTCCCCCCCCCTGGATCCGCTAGTGGGTGCCGCGGCGAGACGCAATGTGTTTTTGCCTGTGGAGACCAGTGCAGAAAATCCGAGATCTTTGGTCACGGCCCAGTCACGGCCACGGCATGAGCTGGCAAGTCACAGCTTTAGTCACGGCGCTGCAATGCTAACCCTATGGCGCTGGCCTTGCCAGTCACAGCTTCAGTCACGGCCGTGACCAGGTCTGGTCCCAGCGCTGGGACGCTGGGACCAGAATTCTGCAACTCTAGTTGCCTGGCAACGCACGCGCCAGGGCGCTGTACGTGGCAGGAGCTCTCCCGCCCCGTGCGGTCTCTAAATAGTAAATACGTCGCGTTACATCGCATCAGAATTAATTGACCTTTCACATATACATTTGTATAACTCGCAACTATATTGCAGTTGAGACAGGTTTGAAACATACAGGAACAATACAATCCGATAAACGCGTTTCGACACAAAGTCTTCCTCAGTATCGGTTTCGTAAAATAACACAAAGATTACAAGATATATACCATCCTGTATATATACTCTACCGGGGTTCGAAACACGGGATCCCCACGTGAGAGCCAGACGTCTTAACCACTCGGCTATTACGCCCCCTTAGCGTTCGTACGATAATTTAAAGTGCTTAGTCACTAAATTATCAAAATACGACGGACTTGTAACACATACACGGAGCTACGCTACCATCCCGAATATGAGCCTCTCCACGATCTGGATGTCACTTACTGCCACGTCGTCACCAAGAGTCGTAAGTGATTCAGATGCTCGAAGGTGAAAACGATGATCATTAGAACGTTAGCCCTTTAACAAAACTGAATATCGCACTGGACATATAAGCTAGGAATATCTTGATGAAAATACGAAATACCTATACAACCAGAGCTAAAACGTTATCTTCAGCGAAAGTATATATGAATGCATTTGTGTAAAATATTCAACGAAGGATTTGACATGAAACTCTTCGAAGCACAACTGGTATCACTGCCCCTGCTAGATGTGCTAAAAATGGCTGAATATGAATGCGTTTGAGGTTCCAATTGCACTCTTTCCATATGTTTGGTGACGGTGGGCGTTAATCGGTAAAGCGCACAAACAAGATGCATGCTGATCCAGTGGCAGCTGGCAAGGATGTGATAGGATCGTCGCAAGCAAAATGCGGAAAAACGAGAAAGGCACATTTCCAGGTTTAATAACATCAATTTATAAAATCCGTGCATGCTGGTAGGGTGCATACCCAGGACGACTTGGGATGAGAGGACGGAGCGGGTTGAAGGGCGCGGGCCACAAAATATCAGAGCAGGCTGCAGCTGCTCTGTGCCACGGCCGGCGGTCATGCAGGTGTCCGCATGTTGTGAAGAACCAAAGCGTTACGAATGAGGGTATTACAAATTCATCTTTGGAGACGGCTCGTCAGCGGCCATTTGATTATCCTACTGACAATGGTAAGACAAAACATTCTTGCGGAGATGTAGGATCTTATGATTGTGTACGCCATATGCTCGTAATCAAAGGAAATCGCTATATATGGAAAGGATGGGAGGACAAGACAATGTCAGATAGCAATACACGCCGTAAGACGCCAATACACGTCTGGTAGCAATACACGCCGCCAGTACACGTCAATACACGCCATCCATTGAAACGAAATTTTCACTTGTATGAATTTTCTTAAATTTTCAAATTGCTACCTATTTGGACTGATAATTATTCAGAGTTTGAATCACCGACGGATCCAGGACGGCAACAAGTTCGTTTGGAAGACAAATCCAAAAAAGGTTAACCATAGCTAAAAGCTTATTGGATTACTCTGTCTTGTGCATTAATTACTCATCAAAATGACTTTTTTTGCGCTGTAAAAGTTGGGTTTTTCTCTGACACCAAAAATGTGTCAACTTTCGGACGATTCACGGCGTTTTTGTTTTGTTGGGGGAGGGCATTACTCTATTATCCCTGTTGGATCCCCTGGTTTGCATCACCATCCAGTTTTGTTTTAATTTTGACACATTTATTATTTGGTAGGTACATGCCACTTGTACTGAGTTTTGCTTTAACTTTCGCAGTCCCTTAACCCTATTTGTTACGAGGGGGGGCGGATTCCGCCCCCCCATGTTTTTCGCAGATATCTCCAGAACGGCTGAGAGCAGGTCCATGAAATTTTGGGACTTTTCCCAAAATCAATTTTCACATTCGTTGTCAAAATTTTGAGTTTTTAACCTGAACAGAGCCGGTTCCAGGGCACGTTTGTGGGAGTATTTAGCGGCGACATTTGGCGATAATACGGAAATGCGATCTTCATGGTTTCTTCCTAACTGCCTCAAGTATAAAGGAGTTACATCGGTTTACGGTGATTGAAGCAAGTGCAAATTAGTTGATGTTAATTAAATATCATACACAAATTCATGGCAGAGGCGGTGTCAGGGGCTTGAAAAGGGGAGGTTTCTATGAAGTATTCAATGTTTCGCGGGAAGCCAATAGAACGATGTAAGGATCATTTATAGCTATCAAGATGTAAAAGATAGATTCTCCTTCCATTATTTGCATAATGTATTACATATAGAGTTGCAGGGGCGTGTTCATGCACATGAAAAGGGGGGTGACTGGCATGGTGATGACGATATTCCAGCGATTACGACGCAATAGACGGTTATTTTATAATAATATATGCACATATGAGGACAAGAGAGGGAATCAAGTCATTTTTTTGCAGAGGCACGCTCAGGAATGGAAGAAAGGGAGTCATATTATTGCAAGGAAACTAAGATGCATGGGCCTACAATGACAATCGGAAGAAACATGCACCACAGGGTACTCTACGAACAATTATAAGATAATAGGTGGGTCCAGGAAGGGTAAAAAGGGGGGGGGGTAAGCAATGTGAATTGAAGTTGTAAGTGAAATAGTCACTGTTGACTAGTTAGTATTATAATAGCGGATAATATACCTATCAAAAGGTCTTGCGTCTCCCCAGTTTTGATCCTGGATACGCCTATGATGAATTACAGCATGCAAAAAGGAACTATCTACAATCAGTAACGTATTTATAGTGCTGGGTAGCAAATTACCTGCGGATAATATGTTTCCCTATTTTACCTCCCTTTTGCACTAACCTGTTACCATCTATGACACAAAAAAAATATGCTTTATAACTGTTTTTCTAATGTCACAATAACACACAATTTCATTTATTAAAAAAACACAAAAAATGGTTTTGTTACGGATTTACTTCACCCCCATATTGAGTGACCTGCACACGCCTATGAGTTTTGAATTTAAAAAGCCACCGCCATATATCAATTTCCAATACAATCTCTATCAATCCCCATCGGTTACGTTACCATCGGTCGATAAACATGATAGGTGTGTTGGATCACAAGTACCTCTACAATTTGTAGTTTTTGCCCCCCGGTCAAAAATTTCGGATTTTGTATTTTTTTAAAGAAATATCGATCGTGTTGAGGGGAATCAACCACCGCTTGGTTTTTTGAAAATCGGACGGGTAGATCTCGAGATCTCCGGGGTGGGGGGGGGAGAGAATCCGCCCCCCCCCCCCCTCCCCATGTTACAAATAGGGGTAGCCAGGAGCCTGTTACAAATAGGGTTAACACGCGCAGTGGAGGGCGGGGGGGGGGGGGGCATTTCTGTGCCCACATCCTCACATGTTTTTCGTAAATAGCTCGAAAACGAAGCGGAGCAGGGTGGTGTTGTTTGCGCGACATTAAAGCCAATTCCATAGCGGATCGTTTGACGCAGAAAAGAAGAAAATCGGTCGGTACATTTTTCAGTTATATGGATTGGACATCCAAGATGGCGGCCAGAATCGAGGTCGGCGAAGAGATATCTTCGGAACCAACAGTCGGATCGAAATGATTCAAAAGTCATTCGGTAGCCAATGCCAATGGTTATCCCCGGGCACAACTTTGGACACATTGCTAGTGACCTGTGACGTCACAGAGGTCAAATCCCCAAAATTGTGACATTTGGCCAGATTTGACCTTCGTGACCTCGTTTGACCTTGAATATATTGGCCAAAGGTCACGCAAATTTCAAATGTAGATGATCATAGCACCTACTTAACCTGTAAGTTTGATCGTTCTAGCTCTCATAATTTCGGAGATCTTAGGGGGTCACTAAAGTGACCCCTCCCCCCCCCCCCTCCACTACGGCATACCCCTCTCCACTACGCGTGTTAGCAACACAAATTACAGACAGATACGGCATTGTTTCATTCGTATCCTGCTTTGTATGAAGTAGCCTCCACATAACACTCGCAGAGGTCTTTGCCATGGTGCATTCGAACGTGTTTTAAGTCCAATACAATACAATTATACTTATCCCCAACCAAGCCCGTCTGACTTAATTGTTTCGCCTTTAACGCCATTGTCACCGACAATCGGCGTCGGCAGCAGTCGCTGACTGCCGCACATTTCCGAGGCTACAGTGTCACTAATTCGTCGCCTCGAATCCCGTCCGCTGTCAGTGGGAGGGAGTCGACACGACTCTAACTAGTCAGCTGTCGGCTGCCCACGACTCTGACTAGTCAGCTGTCGGCTGCCCACGACTCTGACTAGTCAGCTGTCGGCTGCCCACGACTCTGACTAGTCAGCTGTCGGCTGCCCACGACTCTGACTAGTCAGCTGTCGGCTGCCCACGACTCTGACTAGTCAGCTGTCGGCTGTCCACGACTCTGACTAGTCAGCTGTCGGCTACCCACGACTCTGACTAGTCAGCTGTCGGCTACCCACGACTCTGACTAGTCAGCTGTCGGCTGCCCACGACTCTGACTAGTCAGCTGTCGGCTGTCCACGACTCTGACTAGTCAGCTGACTGGAGCTGCAGTCGACAGCTGTCGGCTGCCCACGACTCTGACTAGTCAGCTGTCGGCTGTCCACGACTCTGACTAGTTAGCTGTCGGCTACCCACGACTCTGACTAGTCAGCTGTCGGCTGCCCACGACTCTGACTAGTCAGCTGTCGGCTGTCCACGACTCTGACTAGTCAGCTGACTGGAGCTGCAGTCGACAGCTGTCGGCTGCCCACGACTCTGACTAGTCAGCTGTCGGCTGTCCACGACTCTGACTAGTCAGCTGTCGGCTACCCACGACTCTGACTAGTCAGCTGTCGGCTGCCCACGACTCTGACTAGTCAGCTGTCGGCTGTCCACGACTCTGACTAGTCAGCTGACTGGAGCTGCAGTCGACAGCTGTCGGCTGCCCACAACTCTGACTAGTCAGCTGACTGCAGCTGCAGTCGACAGCTGTCGGCTGCCCACGACACTGACTAGTCAGCTGACTGGAGCTGCAGTCGACAGCTGTCGGCTGCCCACGACTCTGACTAGTCAGCTGTCGGCTGCCCACGACTCTGACTAGTCAGCTGTCGGCTGCCCACGACTCTGACTAGTCAGCTGTCCGCTGCCCACGACTCTGACTAGTCAGCTGACTGGAGCTGCAGTCGACAGCTGTCGGCTACCCACGACTCTGACTAGTCAGCTGTCCGCTGCCCACGACTCTGACTAGTCAGCTGACTGGAGCTGCAGTCGACAGCTGTCGGCTACCCACGACTCTGACTAGTCAGCTGTCGGCTGCCCATGACTCTGACTAGTCAGCTGACTGGAGCTGCAGTCGACAGCTGTCGGCTGTCCACGACTCTGACTAGTCAGCTGACTGGAGCTGCAGTCGACAGCTGTCGGCTGCCCACGACTCTGACTAGTCAGCTGACTGGAGCTGCAGTCGACAGCTGTCGGCTGCCCACGACTCTGACTAGTCAGCTGTCGGCTGTCCACGACTCTGACTAGTCAGCTGACTGGAGCTGCAGTCGATAGCTGTCGGCTGCCCACGACTCTGACTAGTCAGCTGACTGGAGCTGCAGTCGACAGCTGTCGGCTGCCCACGACTCTGACTAGTCAGCTGTCGGCTGCCCACGACTCTGACTAGTCAGCTGTCGACTGCACACGACTCTGACTAGTCAGCTGTCGGCTACCCACGACTCTGACTAGTCAGCTGACTGGAGCTGCAGTCGACAGCTGTCGGCTGCCCACGACTCTGACTAGTCAGCTGTCGGCTGCCCACGACTCTGACTAGTCAGCTGACTGGAGCTGCAGTCGACAGCTGTCGGCGCCCACGACTCTGACTAGACAGCTGTCGGCTGCCCACGACTCTGACTAGTCAGCTGACTGGAGCTGCAGTCGACAGCTGTCGGCTGCCCACGACTCTGACTAGTCAGCTGTCGGCTGCCCACGACTCTGACTAGTCAGCTGTCGGCTGCCCACGACTCCGACTAGTCAGCTGTCGGCTACCCACGACTCTGACTAGTCAGCTGTCGGCTACCCACGACTCTGACTAGTCAGCTGTCGGCTGCCCACGACTCCGACTAGTCAGCTGTCGGCTGCCCACGACTCTGACTAGTCAGCTGTCGGCTACCCACGACTCTGACTAGTCAGCTGTCGGCTGCCCACGACTCTGACTAGTCAGCTGTCGGCTGCCCACGACTCCGACTAGTCACTGGAGCTGCAGTCGACAGCTGCCGGCTGCCCACGACTCTGACTAGTCAGCTGTCGGCTGTCCACGACTCTGACTAGTCAGCTGACTGGAGCTGCAGTCGACAGCTGTCGGCTGCACACGACTCTGACTAGTCAGTTGTCGGCTGCCCACGACTCTGACTAGTCAGCTGACTGGAGCTGCAGTCGACAGCTGGCGGCTGCCCACGACTCTGACTAGTCAGCTGTCGGCTGCCCACGACTCTGACTAGTCAGCTGACTGGAGCTGCAGTCGACAGCTGGCGGCTACCCACGACTCTGACTAGTCAGCTGTCGGCTGCCCACGACTCAGACTAGTCAGCTGTCGGCTGCCCACGACTCTGACTAGTCAGCTGTCGGCTGCCGACGACTCTGACTAGTCAGCTGACTGGAGCTGCAGTCGACAGCTGTCGGCTGCCCACGACTCTGACTAGTCAGCTGTCGGCTGCCCACGACTCTGACTAGTCAGCTGACTGGAGCTGCAGTCGACAGCTGGCGGCTACCCACGACTCTGACTAGTCAGCTGTCCGCTGCCCACGACTCCGACTAGTCAGCTGTCGGCTGCCCACGACTCCGACTAGTCAGCTGTCGGCTGCCCACGACTCTGACTAGTCAGCTGACTGGAGCTGCAGTCGACAGCTGGCGGCTACCCACGACTCTGACTAGTCAGCTGTCCGCTGCCCACGACTCTGACTAGTCAGCTGTCGGCTACCCACGACTCTGACTAGTCAGCTGACTGGAGCTGCAGTCGACAGCTGTCGGCTGCCCACGACTCTGACTAGTCAGCTGACTGGAGCTGCAGTCGACAGCTGTCGGCTGCCCACGACTCTGACTAGTCAGCTGTCGGCTGCCCACGACACTGACTAGTCAGCTGACTGGAGCTGCAGTCGACAGCTGTCGGCTGCCCACGACTCTGACTAGTCAGCTGTCGGCTACCCACGACTCTGACTAGTCAGCTGACTGGAGCTGCAGTCGACAGCTGTCGGCTGCCCACGACTCTGACTAGTCAGCTGTCGGCTGCCCACGACACTGACTAGTCAGCTGACTGGAGCTGCAGTCGACAGCTGTCGGCTGCCCACGACTCTAACTAGTCAGCTGTCGGCTGTCCACGACTCTGACTAGTCAGCTGACTGGAGCTGCAGTCGACAGCTGTCGGCTGCCCACGACTCTGACTAGTCAGTTGTCGGCTACCCACGACTCTGACTAGTCAGCTGTCGGCTGCCCACGACTCCGACTAGTCAGCTGTCGGCTACCCACGACTCTGACTAGTCAGTTGTCGGCTGCCCACGACTCTGACTAGTCAGCTGTCGGCTACCCACGACTCTGACTAGTCAGCTGTCCGCTGCCCACGACTCTGACTAGTCAGCTGATTGGAGCTGCAGTCGACAGCTGTCGGCGCCCACGACTCCGACTAGTCAGCTGTCGGCTGCCCACGACTCTGACTAGTCAGTTGTCGGCTACCCACGACTCTGACTAGTCAGCTGACTGGAGCTGCAGTCGACAGCTGTCGGCTGCCCACGACTCTAACTAGTCAGCTGTCGGCTGCCCACGACTCTGACTAGTCAGCTGTCGGCTGCCCACGACTCTGACTAGTCAGCTGTCGGCTGCCCACGACTCTGACTAGTCAGCTGTCGGCTGCCCACGACTCTGACTAGTCAGCTGTCGGCTGCCCACGACTCTGACTAGTCAGCTGTCGGCTGTCCACGACTCTGACTAGTCAGCTGACTGGAGCTGCAGTCGACAGCTGTCGGCTGCCCACGACTCTGACTAGTCAGCTGTCGGCTGCCCACGACTCTGACTAGTCAGCTGACTGGAGCTGCAGTCGACAGCTGTCGGCTGCCCACGACTCTGACTAGTCAGCTGTCGGCTGTCCACGACTCTGACTAGTCAGCTGACTGGAGCTGCAGTCGACAGCTGTCGGCTACCCACGACTCTGACTAGTCAGCTGACTGGAGCTGCAGCTGGCAGCTTCGATCGAGAACAGAGCCCGGCGGCTGCCGCGCTGCACCTGGGTGGTCTCCAACTCTACTGCCGTCCCGGAGACAGGCGCGCTCCCCACGCCTAGTGGTGCGAAATACAATCTCCGGCGCTCTCCACGCCTAGTGGTGCGAAATACAATCTCCGGCGCTCTCCACGCCTAGTGGTGCGAAATACAATCTCCGGCGCTCTCCACGCCTAGTGGTGCGAAATACAATCTCCGGCGCTCTCCACGCCTAGTGGTGCGAAATACAATATCCGGCGCTCTCCACGCCTAGTGGTGCGAAATACAATATCCGGCGCTCTTCATACCTAGTGGTGCGAAATGCAATCTCCGGCGCTCTCCACGCCTAGTGGTGCGAAATACAATCTCCGGCGCTCTCCACGCCTAGTGGTGCGAAATACCATCTCCGGCGCTCTCCATACCTAGTGGTGAGAAATACAATCTCCGGCGCTCTCCATACCCAGTGGTGCGAAATACCATCTCCGGTCAGGGCGCTCTTCACACCAAGTGGTGCGAAACACCATCTCCGGTCAGGGCGCTCTTCACACCTAGTGGTGCGAAATACCATCTCCGGTCAGGGCGCTCTTCACACCAAGTGGTGCGAAACACCATCTCTGGTAAGAGCGCTCTTCACACCCAGTGGTGCGAAATACCATCTCCGGCGCTCTCCACACCCAGTGGTGCGAAATACCATCTCTGGTCAGGGCGCTCTTCACACCTAGTGGTGCGAAATACCATCTCCAGCGCTCTCCACACCCAGTGGTGCGAAATACCATCTCTGGTCAGAGCGCTCTTCACACCCAGTGGTGCGAAACACCATCTCCGGTCAGGGCGCTCTTCACACCTAGTGGTGCGAAATACCATCTCCGGTCAGGGCGCTCTTCACACCCAGTGGTGCGAAATACCATCTCCGGTCAGGGCGCTCTTCACACCTAATGGTGCAAAACACCATCTCCGGTCAGGGCGCTCTTCACACCTAATGGTGCAAAACACCATCTCCGGTCAGGGCGCTCTTCACACCTAATGGTGCAAAATACCTTCTCCGGTCAGGGCGCTCTTCACACCTAATGGTGCAAAACACCATCTCCGGTCAGGGCGCTCTTCACACCCAGTGGTGCGAAATACCATCTCCGGTCAGGGCGCTCTTCATACCTAGTGGTGCGAAATACCATCTCCGGTCAGAGCGCTCTCCACACCCAGTGGTGCGAAATACCATCTCAGGTCAGGGCACTCTTCTCGCCTGGCGGTGTGAAACACAAAGGCGCGTCCCGGCACTTATCGATTCTTTATTCGCCGGTGGTTCTGTTGATTTTTGCAGGCTCTTATTTTGGTGCTCTTAGGAGTTGTTTGCTACCGGGTCATTCCACGTCAGATCACACAAGAATGGGCTGTTTTGAACCCGACCCCTTTCGATTTCGATTGAATTTGGGGCATGTGTAGTTCCAATGAACGATCATCATGCACAAACGTTTAGCTCCATTCGACCTCTGAGATCAGAGTTACAGGTCATCTTAGGTTGCACGTTTTTGCTGACATTTTATCATTAAAAAGTGCATATTTTGGCGAAATATTGTTCTAGGAAGTTACGGTTGCCGCCATTGGATAGGAAATATTTATGTTAATCAAGAAATGGACACATTACTTTTTGGACATTATTCACTCAATGTTGCACCAATGTGCGTTGCTCTGAGACGGACGAGAATTTTGAGCAATTCCATGCATTTTGCACGTGCTGTCTTCAAGGAAGCTCCAGTCACATAAGGTCCAACTTAACGGACTATAGTGCCCACATTGGGAGCCTTGTAGAGTTCATGAATATATAACTTTGATAGAAATGTGTAACGAAAGTTATGAAAGAATGTCTAAGGCAGGTCAGTGTTGTGGGAACAACATTAAGCACAAACAGTATGAATCAAGACAAACATTTTCAAGGTCACGTGTAAGCATGACATCTACTTAAGTTTATGTAGATCCTTACAAATGTAGGCTGGCTGGCAGCCATGCAAAGTTATAACTCTGAAATCTCATAACTACTTTGATAATTAACTACGGAGCTTCTAGGACCAAGAGCAGCTTGGCTCTATGAATGAGCTGCCTTTTATATTTATAAATTGACATCTTGAGGAGAAATACAAATTAACACTAGTCGCTGGTTTTACGTGCACAATGGACAACATGATAATTACCCAGTATCAACCAAATAATAGCGCAGCACGCAGCTTCGACAGGGAATCTTGCTGTCTAAAAAAGCTGTGTTTTGAGAACGGTGCGACTGAGAAGGTATCTACAATGCCAGCTTGAAATCTCCGATAAATCGATCGACTGACCGAAAGCACACAAATGAAGGGGGGCGGTCGGAGCTCAGTTTTTGTTTACCTTAATAATTAAACTCATCCATATAATTCCTTAAAAGTATACGTGATCTGCGTGCAAAAAGGCATAGTCATGCAACAACAAATGTAATTACCGAGCGGGCATGAAGCGCCCGTGAGGCTTCTCAACTTACTAGACACATTTACATTTGACCCGGCCCGGCCCGGCCCACCCGGCCCGACCCGACCCGGCCCGACCCGGCCCGACCCGGCCCGACCCGACCCGGCCCGACCCGGCCCGACCCGACCCGACCAGGCCCGACCCGGCCTGACCCGGTCATACAGACTCTTTTCGGAAGCTAATAACTTTGCAACCACTGCTCCGATTGAGTTTGGGTTTTCACCATTGGATAGGTCCATCAAATCAATTTTGTTTTTCTTATGGTGCATTCTGATAGAGGTGGTACCTCAGCGCGTGGCAGTTGGCACAAGCGAACGTCGAAATGAACAAATATCCTTGCAAAAATGATCCTTGATCAAAAATAGCTATATTAATCTAAGCATTAATTTATCCGGCAAAAGGGAGTACGTCCTGAGCGCTGCATGCAGCGCTCAGGACGTACTCCCGTTTGGCGGATTTGAGAAACGAGATCATGAACAATTCAATACAACTTAATTTTCATGTTGGCATGCATTGATGCCTGGCATTTTTCTGGAGGACTACAAAGACTATGTGTTACTACCACGTTTGCTCCCTTACCGTTTCATTCAAACCTGTTTTAGCTTTACCAGAGCGCGCTCGGTCGGTCATCGTCCAAAAAGGCGTTTTACTGGTATTATATAGTGCGCGCTATGTCTCTCCGGCTGCTGATAGTCAGTGTGGTGTTGCTCAGCTGGCTGAATTACACGAGCGAGCGAATTCGTCGGCCTGGCATATTCATTAGCATTCTTTTGCACCTGTCGATATCTTAACATTTATAATGGCTTAGATGAAGAATACTAAAATCAGACAAATAAAATAAATGGGATGGCATACTGTCCTCATTACCGTATTCATTAATACCGTATTCGAGCTTAAGATGAGCAGGTGTTAAAAATAGCAATGCTAAGAAGTTATCTGGAATCAAATAAGTTTTTTTCGGAACATGTTAATGGAAAAATGTAATTCCTTTGAACTTATGCATTTTTATCTCGTTCTGCCGGACAATTTGTGTGCTTTTCCAGAAGCAGTTTGTGAAAACAGTAGTTGCATTTATCAATAGTTTTCTAGCGCGTGGGAAATACTAGTTTTGCCTCCCCGCATGATATTCTGTGATATGTCGCGGGCCTCCCCCGCGTGATATTCTGTGATATCGTTTGTATAGACATCCATCAAGCATTCGGAAGCCTCTCTCATGTTTTGCTCACACTACCAAAGCAGCAATTGTTCAGCTACACAAAAAGAACGTAATCTTTTCCTAAAATACCAAAGTAAATTTACCTACCAATGGAGGTCACATAAGAAAAGCAATTTTCCGGCTCATGTGACCTTCTTCTATAGGTCAGTAGTTCCGGCGGCAGCGCAATAACGGTAACAGGCTCATTTCTTGGTAGCGGTGCGGAGGTCCTTGACAGCTCCCGAGAGGTCAGAGGTCCACTGACGGCTCCCGAGAGGAGGTCAGAGGTCCACTGACGGCTCCCGGGAGGTCAGAGGTCCACTGATGACTCCCGAGAGGAGGTTAGAGGTCCACTGACGGCTCCCGAGAGGAGGTCAGAGGTCCACTGACGGCTCCCGGGAGGTCAGAGGTCCACTGACGGCTCCCGGGAGGTCAGAGGTCCACTGATGACTCCTGAGAGGAGGTCAGAGGTCCACTGGCGGCTCCCGAGAGGAGGTCAGAGGTCCACTGGCGGCTCCCGATAGGAAGTCAGAGGTCCACTAACGGCTCCCGGGAGAAGGTCAGAGGTCCACTGACGACTCCCGGGAGGTCAGAGGTCCACTGATGACTCCAGAGAGGTCAGAGGGTCCACTGACGGCTCCTGAGAGGTCAGAGGTCCACTGGCGGCTCCCGGGAGGTCAGAGATCCACTGACGGCTCCCGAGAGAAGGTCAGAGGTCCACTGACGGCTCCTGAGAGGTCAGATGTCCACTGGCGGCTCCCAATAGGAGGTCAGGGGTCCTCTGACGGCTCCCGAGAAGTCAGAGGTCCACTGACGGCCCCTGAGAAGTCAGAGGTCCTCTGACGGCTCCCGAGAGGAGGTCAGTTGTCCACTGGCGGCTTCCGGGAGGAGGTCAGAAGTCGACTGACGGCTCCCGAGAGGAGGTCAGATGTCCACTGGCGGCTCCCAATAGGAGGGCAGAGGTCCACTGACGGTTCAAGAAAGATCAGAGGTCCACTGACGGCTCCCGGTAGGTCAGAGGTCTACTGACGGCTCCCGGGAGAAGGTCAGAGGTCCACTGACGGCTCCTGAGGGTCAGAGGTCTACTGACGACTCCCGGGAGGTCGTCCCATTCAGAGGTCCGGAGTTGTGGTCACACCAGCTGTTGCAGACCAACAGTTAACGCGCAACAAATGGCTTCTCGAATGCAGTCCGGCGAGGACAGGTGCACATAAATGGAATCGATAGGGCCCATCAGACCACCCATTTCGAACAATGACTGGCCCGAACGCTCTCAGATTTTACGCTGAATGCGCTTTAATGGCGCCACTTGTACAGCAACTAGCATTATCTAAGAGTTCCGAGAAAGTTTCAAGTTTATTGTAGAACTTGGTCTGCGGAATACGGACAGAGCACGCCAAGATGTCGAACTGCCGCAGGTCTTTGACCCTTTCCTCCTGCACTAGGAATCGGTGTTCGATACTCCGGTGCCCCCCCCCCCCCCCCCGCCCCCCTGCATTAGGTGTGGTTTGACCGCCACTAACCTTGGAACAAGACGAGTGTTCCCAGCGGTATGTTAACGTAGCACGTCCGCTGTCGTAAAAACAACAACAATTACAACAACAGAACTCTGCCGGTAACATTCATCAATTTTTTGTTGTTGAAAATATGGGTAAAATATTGATAAGGAGCTTGACATATGAATGTTATAGATGACATTCGACTTTGAATTTCCCTAGATTTCAGCGGTCGTCTGGAGCAGTGTTCCGGAGCCGTGATCTGGAGCGGTGGTCTGGAGCGGTGGTCTGGAGTGGTGGTCTGGAGCGGTGGTCTGGAGCGGTGGTCTGGAGCGGTGGTCTGGAGCGGTGGTCTGTAGCGGTGGTCTGGAGCGGTGGTCTGGAGCGGTGGTCTGGAGCGGTGGTCTGGAGCGGTGGTCTGGAGCGGTGGTCTGGAGCGGTGGTCTGGAGCGGTGGTCTGGAGCGGTGGTCTGGAGCGGTGGTCTGGAGCGGTGGTCTGGAGCGGTGGTCTGGAGTGGTGGTCTGGAGCGGTGGGCTGGAGCGGTGGTCTGGAGCGGTGGTCTGGAGCGGTGGTCTGGAGCGGTGGTCTGGAGCGGTGGTCTGGAGCGGTGGTCTGGAGCGGTGGTCTGGAGCGGTGGTCTGGAGCGGTGGTCTGGAGCGGTGGTCTGGAGAGGTGGTCTGGAGCGGTGGTCTGGAGCGGTGGTCTGGAGCGGTGGTCTGGAGTGGTGGTCTGGAGCGGCGGTCTGGAGCGGTGGTCTGGAGTGGTGGTCTGGAGCGGTGGTCTGGAGCGGTGGTCTGGAGCGGTGGTCTGGAGCGGTAGTCTGGAGCGGTGGTCTGGAGCGGTGGTCTGGAGCGGTGGTCTGGAGCGGTGGTCTGGAGCGGTGGTCTGGAGCGGTGGTCTGGAGCGGTGGTCTGGAGCGGTGGTCTGGAGCGGTGGTCTGGAGCGGTGGTCTGGAACGGTGGTCTGGAGCGGTGGTCTGGAGAGGTGGTCTGGAGTGGTGGTCTGGAGCGGTGGTCTGGAGTGGTGGTCTGGAGCGGTGGTCTGGAGCGGTGGTCTGGAGCGGTGGTCTGGAGCGGTGGTCTGGAGCGGTGGTCTGGAGCGGTGATCTGGAGCGGTGGTCCGGAGCGGTGGTCTGGAGAGGTGGTCTGGAGCGGTGGTCTGGAGCGGTGGTCTGGAGCGGTGGTCTGGAGCGGTGGTCTGGAGCGGTGGTCTGGAGCGGTGGTCTGGAGCGGTGGTCTGGAGCGGTGGTCTGGAACGGTGGTCTGGAGCGGTGGTCTGGAGCGGTGGTCTGGAGTGGTGGTCTGGAGCGGTGGTCTGGAGTGGTGGTCTGGAGCGGTGGTCTGGAGAGGTGGTCTGGAGCGGTGGTCTGGAGCGGTGGTCTGGAGCGGTGGTCTGGAGTGGTGGCCTGGAGCGGTGGTCTGGAGAGGTGGTCTGGAGCGGTGGTCTGGAGAGGTGGTCTGGAGCGGTGGTCTGGAGAGGTGGTCTGGAGCGGTGGTCTGGAGCGGTGGTCTGGAGAGGTGGTCTGGAGCGGTGGTCTGGAGCGGTGGTCTGGAGCGATGGTCTGGAGCGGTGGTCTGGAGCGGTGGTCTGGAGCGGTGGTCTGGAGCGGTGGTCTGAAGCGGTGGTCTGGAGCGGTGGTCTGGAGCGGTGGTCTGGAGCGGTGGTCTGGAGCGGTGGTCTGGAGACAGTGACTCAGCATTAATCAGTAATCACTGGCGGATCCAGCCGTCTGTTTGGGGCGGGGGCAACTTTTTGTGGCAAAAAGGTGCCCCATTTTTTGTTCTCTCCGGATTTGTGCCGGTCACCTTATTTTGGTATTCGAGCTTAAGAAATCCACTTTTTACATTCACAAAATTGCATTTTTTCGTTTTGGGGGCTAAAAACCCCCCAAAAAATCCGAAATCCGAAATCCGAGATAGCCAATTTGAAGAAAATGTAATTCCCTTTCTTTTGACGTTTGTATTTGCTTCTTTTTTTTTAATCTACGATTTTCCAAGCATTTATCGTTTTTCCACCAAAAATGGCATGATATGACGTCATTAAAACGTCAATATCTCCTAAAATACTACATCAATATCATTGAGAATTAGTGAGAAGACTTAGACTTGATGCAGCATAAGGTACTGGAAGTTTCACGTTGATATCTATTACAGTTTTTAGGTTATTTAGAAAATCCGGAAGGGGCAGATACTTCTGATAAGGTTTGAGCTAGAAGTACCTATCTCACCTAGGTACCTACCTATAGTTTGTTTTATTTTGATTGCAGAATTGCCATTCAGTTGCTGGAACTAGGTCCCAAAAAATCAATTTATTGACGCATCAATTTTTGTTATGCAAAGTGGGCGGAGGTTGTCAAAAGCACTGTACTTAACGCTCGGCCTACCTGGCCTGTCTGGCCTGTCAGCCCACCCCTGAGGATTTTCTTGAATAACTTTTTACACATGCGGTGCATCCAGCTGAAATGTTTAGCAACTGAGTTTACAACAATTATACGTATGCCTTAAAAATTAAATTTAAATTGGTTGAGTAGTTTGGCAGATAATCATGTTTTGATGACGTCATGTTGGTGGGAAAACGATACATATTTGAAAAATCGTAGAAAAAAAGAGTTTTAAAGCAAATTGCAAACGCAATTTACCAAAGATAGAAAATAGCATTGTCTTTAATATGGAAATCTCGAATTTTCCAAATGTTGGGTTTTTGACCCCTAAAATAAAATAAAAACTGATTTGCTAGGAAAAATCACCACACAATCAAAATTTTCAAAAATGTTAAAGAAACCCGAATATGTGTGAGAAAACTGAGTATGGACAATACCCAAACCAAATTTCAAAGCAATCTCTCTATTTTTGACTGAGTGATGGCTCCCTAAGTAAGAAGTTAAGTTAAGTTAAGTTAATTAGATTTAAGTTAAGTTAATTTTTTTCAGGTCAATATTGAAGTCACCAGAGGTCATCAAGGGTCAGATTTTCAAGTTTTCAAGACTTCGGTTCGAATACTCCCAAATATCTCGGGAACTATGATAGTTAGCAGCAAACGGAAAAAAGCAATCGAAAGTCATTGAAAAATGCAATCGACATAGGTGTCCTCAGATTTGAGCTCAGGTCAATAGTTTAGGCTCCAGAGGTCATCGAATGTCAAAAAGGTGATTTTGTTTTCAAAACTATTTTCCCAAAATAACCTTTTACCTAATAAAGATAAAGCAATAATGTTTACGCCATCGCGTGTGTCTTGTCAAGGCGCTTCTAATCATATTCATGGTGACCGGGTTAGGTCAACTGATAAATTTGACCTCAGGTCAAGGTCAAGTGGTGACCCAAGTTGGTCATGTTGCATATTGGGAGACGTGTCTCGACGAGACAAACATATTGGTACCGTTTTCTCTTATCTATCTTCATTATGTCGATAGTTATTGAGAAAAGTGTTGGCGGTCACAAAATTGACCTGACCTTAGGTCACCGATATTAGAAATCCGAGATAAACAAATTGTTGGTATCTATGACCTTATGAAGTCCTGCAAGATTGAAACCGATCGGCGTAAAACTATGGCTGTGTTACTACTGCAAACGTTTTGGAGTTGAGGTCATCACGTGACCTGGTCTGGTGACCTGACCTGAGATGACCTGAGGCCAATAATTTTACATAAAGCGGGAAGTTCATTTCTAAACAGGTATAAAAAACGGCGGCGCTGCGCGCCGCCGTTTTTGCGCTATCCTCGAAAAGCCGGAGGGGTGGGCGGATTTCGCCCCCCCCCCTCCAGGGCGCGTGTTAAGCGTGTCCGACTTCACCTGCAAATTTCGTTTCCGAATAACTCCCCCCTCCCCCATTAGATACAAAAAATACATTTGCACCACTCATGATTGGCATACATTCGTAAAATTGAAGTCGCCTCATCACAATTTAGAATCACTTCTTTGCGGACTATGATTTGCTTTTGAATATTGCAAACTCAACATCAATATTCCGTCAGTGCACTTTAGAATTAAAATGCATATACAGTTAATTATATTTTCAACAACCATAGCCTCTTTCATAATAAAACATGAATAAAACAGCAAGAATGGCTATGGCTCGACTTTGGGGCCGTAGGAGATTTGTGACCAATACCTTATAACACAGATAGACGAAGGTCAAGTCTCGGCGAATTTGGACGCTTCGGCTTTGGGCGGGCGCCAATTTCACAGCCAAACTGGATGAGAGCGGCCATCATGAATCTAGTACTGAGCAGAGCTGAGACCAACGTTGTGGAGTCAGAAATAAATAATCCTCCGGAGGTGGCAATATCCCTTTAACACTCGCCCTACGGGAGCTTTTTCCACCTTCGCCCTACGGAGGGCGGTCCTAAAAAGACCCCTGTTAACTTCCAAGTCAAGCGAGATAGAGCAACGCGGTAAGAACCAACATATTGCCCGTCATGTTTGGAATCTAAAGGTATGAAATTTGTAGGTTTCGGGTCAACGAGTGACCTTCCAGGTCAAGCGAATGACCTCGATCGACCACGTGCAGAACAGCGATTTTGCTCTGTCAGAAAACCTCAAAATTAGAAATTGATAAATGTAAATACAAAGGCATGCCCCTAGAGCAGTTTTATCTCAGAAATACAGAAAAGGTAACTATTTATTCGTATCTGGTCAAAAAAGTCCAAAAAGTTATAAAAAAATTACGTCATAAGTTTCTTACACTTAGGGATCCATCACTGTAAAAAAAGAGATATTGCTTTGAAATTTGGCTTGAGTATTGTCCATACTCAGTTCTCTCACATATATTCCGTTTGTTTTAACATCTTTGCAAATGTTGATTTTGTGGTGATTAAAAAAAACAGTTTTGTTCATTTTAGGGGTAAATATTTTTTTTTTTTTCAAATTCGAGATTGCCATTTTAAAGAAAATGACATTTTATATCTTTTCTTAATTGCGTTTGCAATTTGCTTCAATACTCTGCTTTCTACGATTTCTCAAACATTTATCATTTTCCACCAACATGACGTCATCAAAACATCATTATCTCCCAATTATCTCGACCCATTTAAATGAAATTTATACAGCATACGCATGATTGTTGTATACCCAGCTACTAAAAATTTCAGCAAGATGGCGCATCTTGCTGTAAAAAGTTAAAAGTTAAAAGATGGCGCATGTGTAAAAAGTTATGCAATAAAACCTCAAGGGGATCGTTTTAGGACCCCCGTAGGGCGAGGGTTAAAGGAAATAGTTCACCTTCGGAAAAATTTCAGAACACGATTTTATCATATTTTTTATTACAGTTTCTTTTTTTCTTTTAAAAAATGGTTCTACATCGCGCCAATTCAGGACAGAAGGTCGTACATTATTAATGTTATGGTGTGCGTTATTGGTCTGCGCATGCTCTGCAGTGCTGGCACTCTCAGACGGTACGGTATATCATATATGCGCCGCATTCCTTCGCCAAAAAGTCAAATATCTTCGGCTGGAGAGTCTTTTCGGCCAAGAAAAGTTGCAGATAAGGATTTCTCAACACGTGCTACAAAACTGCTATTTCAGTTCAAAATCCCATGTTGAAGGTGAACTATTTCCTTTAAGGATTACAAAAATGGACACAATTACTGACAACATTTCACTAAAACACCTAGTCCCCATGATGGCCAGTCTCCTAAAATAATCACACCATCTGATGCACAACTGTTTACTCCATCCACCTCGGTCACAACTCAAATTGTTTACGTAAGTTTTTTTTCGGGAAAGATTGAGCCTCGAAGCCAAGAAAAGTTGCAGATAAGGATTTCTCAACACGTGCTACAAAACTGCTATTTCAGTTCAAAATCCCATGTTGAAGGTGAACTATTTCCTTTAAGGATTACAAAAATGGACACAATTACTGACAACATTTCACTAAAACACCTAGTCCCCATGATGGCCAGTCTCCTAAAATAATCACACCATCTGATGCACAACTGTTTACTCCATCCACCTTAAATCCACCTTAAATCCACCTTACATTGTAATCCTTAAAGGAAATAGTTCACCTTCAACATGGGATTTTGAACTGAAATAGCAGTTTTGTAGCACGTGTTGAGAAATCCTTATCTGCAACTTTTCTTATGTCATCACGTGGCGACAAATAACATCAAATATGTTTCTGTCATTTGCTTAGGATAACCTTTTTCAATTTTCAAGTTTATATTTTGTAAGTAAATAAAATTAATTTGGAATGTAAATACATGAAATTATTATGAAATTATATGTTTGTAAACAAAATTATTCACCCATGCTGTTACTGCATCAATATTTTGATACAGTGATTCTAATTTGATTTTTTTTTAATGGATTCAGGTGAGCCAAGAGATAAACAAAATGGATGCACTTATAGAGCAACTTTCCATCAATTTCCAAGAGAATTATTGAACATCTAGGTGGCTAAAACTGTATTGCCACAATGCACAATGCACAGATTCATGTGCCATTCATCCCATCACTGTTATCCAGTGCTTCATAATTGCCGTTTGTAAATCGGTCATTTTACCCAATAATCCAATACCATTTATATTGGGCTGGATCAAAATATTGACGCATCAAAAACATTATTATTTGGGCCTAGTGACAGCAACTGCATTGGGACCTTCGTGAAAATCACATATGAATTTTGTACACACCTCTGTCACGCGTCACGAAAAGTTATTTCCACAAAAGCAACGCTTCATTTTTGACAACCATTTGCGCCGAAATAGAGTGTAGATTGGATTCCAAATTGATACCATATGAAGTGTTCTTCCAACATGTAAAAAAAAACGTTTGTTCGAGCTTAAATTCCCACTGGAAGCTTGCTGGCCGCTATTTTCACGTCCAGTAAGTTTTTAAAGCCTAGATTTGAAGGTAAGAGCCGTGTTTTCCAAAAAAAAATACTTTTTTCACTGTGGATAGCTGGATTTTGATTGCTGCAAAGTCAATTTTTACATTAAATTGTTAACGTTTGGGGGGGGGGGCAAAAGACATATTGGCTTCGAGGCTGTTGGTGGGGGGGGGGGGGCATGGCCTGGTTGCCCCCACCCTGGATCAGCCAGTGTCAGTATTACCCACTTTGGCTGTCCAATCAATCAGCCAATTATCCCACCATCTATCAGGACGCGACATAGGAGAGAACGTGATGGACGACGTAGCCGGAACATGCAATCTGGGGAACAATCTCCCACTGTCGGAGCAACAGAAAGTCTGCTGCGGGACGCTGCTGCGGGACGCTTCAAGAGAACTCGCAGCCCGTCGTGGAGTGTGGTGCTGAAACTGGCAAATGACAGTCGCAATATGTGCGAACAGTATTTGTCAGCCAGCCAGTCGGGACCGTACAGTTCCAGGAGGTCTTTTCCACAGCGTTGACATTGTCAGAGGCCATGGCGGGTACTCGTACTTGTCTGCTGCATTGCCACAGGTTATAGGTAATTGTCCGTATTGATATAACGGGTGGCATCGATTAGCAAGAGAGAAGAAGGATTTGTTTAGTAAACGACGACGAGTCTTCTTGACTTGATTAGGGCGTGTGTCCTCCAAATAGCCAAGTCACATTCCCAGTACACTGTCCGAGGCGAGACGATTGACCAAATTTGCCGAAACGGGACAACGCGCAGCTTTGATAGCATACATGAAAACTTCCCTGACTTGTCATTACTCTTCATGTCAACGTGGCCCAGTTTTATAAAGTTCTTCCCTGGCTGGGCCATATCGTTGACCCCACGTTTCCCACGACGCAGCACGATGCCGTTTACCTATCCACGGGAGCAGTACGGCACAGTCTACCCACACGTGCCGTGCGGCACAGTCTACCACACGTGCCACGCGGCACAGTATACCCACACGTGCCGCGCGGCACAGTCTACCCACACGTGCCGTGCGGCACAGTCTACCCACACGTGCCGCGCGGCACAGTCTACCCACACGTGCCGCGCGGCACAGTCTACCCACACGTGTCGTGCGGCACAGTCTATCCACACGTACCGCGCGGAACAGTCTACCCCCACGTGTCGCGCGGCACAGTCTACCCACACGTGCCGCGTGGCACAGTCTACCCACACGTGCCGCGCGGCACAGTCTACCCACACGTGCCGTGCGGCACAGTCTACCCACGGGAGCAGTGCGGCACAGTCTACCCACACGTGCCGTGCGGCACAGTCAACCCACGCGTGCCATGCGGCACAGTCTACCCACACGTGTCGTGCGGCACAGTCTATCCACACGTGCCGTGCGGCATAGTGTACTAACGGGAGCAGTGCGGCGGCTCGTCCGACTTGTCTGCGCAGTGGTCGACTCCGTCGCAGTAGAGGTTCTGCGGTATACAGCGGCCCGTGCGACACCGAAACTCGGCCTTCCGGCAGGCTGATGACGTCATCACCAGTACCGCCAGCAGCGTCAGCAGCCGCGCCGCCGACATCCTGACCTGACGAGAGAGACGGACTGAGGTCAGCAGCGTCAGCAGCGTCAGCAGCGTCAGCAGCGTCAGCAGCGTCAGCAGCGTCAGCAGCGTCAGCAGCGTCAGCAGCGTCAGCAGCGTCAGCAGCGTCAGCAGCGTCAGCAGCGTCAGCAGCGTCAGCAGCGTCAGCTGTGTAGAACAATGTCAGCAGGGACAGTGGTGACAACAGTGTAAGCAACATTCGCAGACTATGAGAAGCAGGGTTAGTGTTAAAAACACCAGCAGAGGAACTCGCTATGTTAGAAGTAAAGGGCTGCAACATATCTTGTATTCCTTTTCTGAGTGCATACTGGCGCAATCTACAAAAAAGACATGAATCAGAATCAGAAGTTAATCGCTTGCGGGACGAACACGGTCAAATGGTACCTGTCGCTGTCAACAAGAGACACGTTACGGAGCATAGCACCGTTAAATCCGTTTGTTCGCTGTGCTGCTTTCCTCTAACCGAGCAATACCTATAGGTTTGATTAAATATCATCATTCGTGGTGACATGTCATGCATGAGTGAGGATGATGTGTATTTCGGTGCCCCCACAGGTAGATTTTAAAGCGACCACGCCAGATACAGTCACAAAACGGCGATAAAACCAGTACAGCGCATGTAAAGAACCCAACATGCGATACATAATTACAGCGATGACATGTATAACACACAACACGCAGATACAGTACACCAGGCTCCAGAGCCTGACCCTCACACCTATGATTTCTCCACTAAGATCGGTCAGCTTGGGGCATCTTATTCCAGCGGCTGACAGCCCGATAGAGAAAGCCACGGCGGGCAAACTCCGTTTTGACACGGGGAAGTTGCAGCTGACCAATGCCTACAGCTGGGAATGCCTACAGAGAACAGAGCTGCTTGTTTATTTTTGCACGTACGTTAATAACGATTTCATTTGATCCATTAGATTCTCTGACACCTGTATAAGGTTGCTGTGACCTTTCATTCCATTAACCCTCGCCCGAGTAGGGGGGATGCCACCCCCTCGGTTTATCTGGAATAACTCGCGTAGTTTCTAAGTGATTGCGATACAACTTTCAGTACCCTACTTTTTAAATATTTGACACATAATCTGAAAGAATTGAATTTCTAACCCATATGAGCCGTGACCTGTTTCTCAAGGTCATGTCAGGCGCAACTGGCGTCCCGCAGATCGATGCTTGTAACTTGTGCAGTTTCCGAGTGTTAGTTGTTCATGAGCATATGCAAAGGTGTTTCCAGGTGACAGTTGTGGTTTCCACTGAGATTGTGACCTCGATTGATCTTTTCAGAGGTCAACTGAGGTCATTGACCTCCGATGACCTCAGCTGACTTCTTTGGGCTTCTGGCGGTTTCTAGGACAATTTGTGACGCTGATTTCAAATTTGGGATCCATTTTAGATAATTATATGTTCCACGGGGGTCATACGCATCCACAGGTCAACCGAGGTCACTGACCTCAGATGACCTGACATGACTTGTTTGGAATTTGTCAGTTTTTAAGACATTTTGTGACGCTGATTACGAATTTGGCACCTATCAAGCATTATGATATGCTCATTCACGATTTTAGCTCGATAAAATTCAATTTATACGCATTTTCAGTTTGGACGACTTTTGGGTCATTGACATTACCTCAGAGGTCACCTAATGATACAAAACCTCAAAATCGGATTTCAGCGGCTTCCTCTCGTCACAATCAACACGCTCGTCTTTGAATCGAAGCTCTAGCTCAATTAGGGGCGAAACGCTAAGGTCGTATCCCCCTCCCCCATACTCGAACACGTAGTGATTTTGCCCTACCCGGGCGAGGGTTAAATGTATTTAACAAAACAATTATCAACCGGAATCCATTGATTAGCTCTAAAAAACATTCCGGTGTAGACCTTTCGAATGATTTGTGGACTGCTCGCTTCAAATCCACAGCAATTGGAAGTCGAAAACTTACATTACCCACTCCATTCAGAAGACCCACACCACAATAACAACAGCCCTATATCGCTACACACATCAAAGCCCATGGAATGGCATGCCTGTTTCAATTCCGGCTCGGTTCACAGAGTACCAGCGAAGCGAGAACGTTTGCAATGACGAGGCTCTTTGTTCTACTGAAAAGCCATTTCTCGGTAGTCATACTGTTTTTATTGCTTTATTTCATTTCAAGGCAGTTGGATCAATCCCGGCACCGTAGGCTGTCATCCAATGCCAGGCTGGCACGCGATAACGGCTGTAACATGTGACATCAACCTCACTAGTTTCACAGATTTTTACACATACTTATTGCCCTGCGGTCCCCGATGAGTGTTGCTGAATACATGTTAATCAGAATGATCGTAATAAAGTATAAAATCACTATACAATAACGATAATGACAGGTAGGTATATCCTTGCTACCATACCGTTTATGTTTACTGCCTATAAATTGAGCATTAATTGTGATATGCTAATGGGTATTTTCAGCATTGGACTAGAATCTGTTTGCAAGTGAGTCCTTAGAAGTGTGTTCTGCACTCTTCGTCGGTATCAATTTCTTAAAATATTCCATAGCGATTCTCCCTCCATCAAGCATCCTTCACTTCAACTTGGCAGCCTCAGACTTCGTGCTAAGACCGCGACAGCCGCAGCTGGGATTCTTTCTCTGACATGCTGGCGTCAATAGATAGAAGAAGAAGAAAAAACACCCGATCTGCCGGCGCTTCAACGCAGAGTGGCTCGAAGCGTGGCGTGGCGCTGAAGGCCGCCTCAATGGTAGGTAGGTAGACTGACCCGCCTGGCTGCCAAGCACGCCGGGTCAGTATGAGGAGAATGGAGCGAGGAAACACGGAAAGTGATTGCTATTTACACGAGAGAAAAAAAGGAACACAGCCTCACCAGCTTGGGTTTTTGTTTCTGTCGCTCTGACTTCTATCCTCAAATTGCTCATTTGTTCCCGATTTGCCATCCATTACAACACTGCTGGCATTACAGCCGTACGTCTTAGTGTATCAGCAAACACAAACTGTTCTTTGCAGAGCTCGGTGCTGCACAAACTTATACTGGAACTAGGTTTAAGTCAGTAAAATATCCAATACGAATATAAGTTATTGCACCATCTGTTATATTTTAAGCCACCGATTTCCGTGAAACTTGCGTGCTCAAGGGATAAATATAACCGCATAAATCACTGTATGGTTTGACTTGCTTACAGAGTTTAGAGAAGGTTCCACGATTGTCCGTAGTTTGGCTGAAACTGCTGCTGTTTGTCTTCAGAGTAGTCAGTTGGATCACCGTTATTTGGTTTAATTAAGCACCATCTTCTAATATCGATTATGTTATATTCCGACAACCGTGGGGACACTCAAGGGTGGCGCTATTAGCGAAAGCTTCCAAGCACATAAAATATGCTAGAGTCCAAATTATTTTAACAGGTGTTTTAACAGGAACATTCCTGTAACACGACTTCAGCTGATGCACGCTGTAACCTTGTTGGCAATTACAAATACTATAAGAGTAACTTTACAGAAAGCTAAGCGCTGTACCACCAGCAAGCTTCGCCTCTCATTGTCGTGTCTATCCAGCTCTCTCTCTCTCTCTCTCTCTCTCTCTCTCTCTCTCTCTCTCTCTC
>JAXIVJ010016297.1:0-29265 GCA_036785665.1 Chirona hameri
CCACCCTTTGGCCTACGTACCTGGCCTTCAGATACCCACATTGCGTTGAAAAGACTCTGACGTCGAAAGCCGATAACTGACAAGCACCTGTTTTGGAGACGGCCTGGTCATAACGGTACCTCACACACGATAGGATGTAAAATAGTAACGCCTAAGCATATATACAATACTTTATTGATATGCTGACGCAAGTTCTAAAGATGATATTAAACGGACATCGAAATTTAAGTGTTATATCTTTACCCAAAGATAGGAATGAGCCTGCTTCAAACGAGGACGTTTGGCATCTCCGCTATCGTTTTGTCACAGCTCTCTGTGCACCGACGAGCGGCAAATGCGCGGAACGCCAGCCGGTTGTTTACCGGGTCAGGTTTGTAACCTAATTTCACTTTTGCTACATAGGAATAGGATCATAAGACGACCAAATGAACCGTGTGAACAAATATGGATAACCATAACGTGGTATAACATACCAGCAAGACGCCGAAGTTGGCGATGAACGAGCGAGCGCGAAGAAAATGTATGGTGAATTTCAACTCCACCGGGCAAGTAGTTTCTGTGATACAAAAAGGGTGCGCACGTGCAGAAGCACCCCACCCCTGACTTGTGGGAAAGTGGCGGCTGAGAGGTCCCTAATCACACACCAAATTTGAACACAATCGGCTCAGCCATTCCTGCGATATAGAATAGGGTGCGCACGTGCGCACGCGCGCGCGTGCAGAGGCACCCCATCACTAGCCCCGTTTACATAGCAATTTCAAAATAGTGGAACATTGTCTACTAATTGTGGAACATCTTCCATTAAGCTCGTTTAAGTAGATATCACCACTACACCAGACTGATATTTGATCCAATTTGCTCAAACATGCTGTAAGAGTGATCTTGGTTCCTTTTAATTCGAAATCGTGCTTTATAAGTACTGGTAACAGCACAAACATCCAGAGCGGAGTATTTTTTCTTCCGACATTTTGACCTTCATTTGGTAGCCTAGCAGCTTTTGCGGAAACTGCTACGCTTCCATATGCGCAACCGATTTACTTTTTTTCCGACGGCAGTTGCCGCTTTTCGCGAATAAGAACTAGAGCTGCAAGATCTCAGGAAAGTATCATACCGGTACCATTCAACAACACAACTAATAACACAATGTTCAACCAATATACCGGCGCTGTCATGAGTATTTTGTCGCACATATGTTCGCATGCCGCCTAGTACATACCGCAGGCATCTAAGAAGTGCTTGCGGTGCCTAAAAATGACCCGCTGTGTCGTGCACTGTACCGTAAGTAATGCAGCTCGAAACGTGGGAGGAGCTTATTTGAGCCAAGTTAGCGGGCACTTATTTTCGCGACCAGCGCCTGACGTGAATTATGTATACTACCACGGAAACAACACCAACAAAGGCAATACATAGGCTGCAACAACCATACGACCAATGTGATACATAACAGCAGACGGTAAATTGATGCACTGGCGCCGTAATCGTGATCATGTGATGGTGAAAGAAACCTTCATGCTCCACTATTAGTGAACAATGTTCCACTGTTTTGAAACTGCTATGTAAACGGGGCTACTGACTTGTGGGAAAGCGGCGGCAGAGGAGTCCCTATTCCTAACCACACACCAAATTTGAACACAATCGGCACAGCCGTTCCTGAGATATAGAATAGGGGTAAGCACGTGCACACGTGCAGAGGCACCCCACCACTAACTTGTGGGAAAGTGGCGGCTGAGGGGTTCCTAACCACACACCAAATTTGAACACAATCGGCTCAGCCGTTGCGGAGTTATTGCGAGGAAACACCTTCTAACACCCATCACGCGGCACGCGCCACGCGCAGTGGTAGTCACCCACGTGAGTCGGCACTGGTCTCAAACAGGGTAGGTTGGATGGGGCTGCTCAGCAAAGAAAGCCCGCTTGTCAATCGGACGTGCGGTTGCAGAGATATTAGCTCCTCAAAAGCGTCGCCACGGGCCGGGTCGGGTCGGGCAGCTCATATTCAGATTTTTCCCATATACCACGGGAAGACGAGCAATCACCTCCAGAAAATACATATACATTTAGCGTTCGTACGATCCTTTTCCATTTTTTTAAATAAAATAATTGACGACCCACTTGGGCGCTAACTCTTATGGAGCGCCACTCGCCAGCGAACACATTGGTCATATTAGCGCCCAGGGGCCATAGCTCTACCGGGGTTCGAAACACGGGCTCCCCACGTGAGAGCCAGACGTCTTAACCACTCGCTATTTGCCCTTTGCCCTTGATTTGTAAATTTTGCTCCAAGATAGGCCCATTCTGATTGCCAGGGGTGGTAAAGTGTACTGTCCCTATGGATAAGGTGGGGGACAAAATGTTCTTTCTCATGAAGTACTCGGGGGTCAAGATGCCAGCAAAAAATAATTACCGTCATTCCTTTGAAAATGTACTAAGCGATCATGTCCTTAGAAATACTGATCGTCAAAACCACTTCAGATGTATTATTTACTTAATCATCATATTCATCGCGTCAGTATGTATATACATTTGCACTTTTTTTTAATTAGCAGTTGCGTTTCAACTCTTGATTGCCAATAACAATACATTACATACAACAAAAAAAATCCGACGAAAAAAAAAATCCGGACGATAGATTCAACACGTGGGGTCACTGAACCAAAAATACACCTGGGTCTTCAAAAATGGCCTATAATAACATGATCGAGAAGGAATTGGGCTGATATCATGCGTATCCTCAGAATACGAAGCATTTGAATATTTCCCTATTGACTTATAATGGGGAGGTCACGAAATTGACCCGACCTTAGGTCACCGATATAAAAAATCCGAGATTTACGAATTATAGGTACTTTGTGAAAACGGCTATTATAGTCAATTTACCCTTATGAAATCCTGTAAGTACGAAATCGATAAGCCAAAAACTGGCCATGGTACGAAAGCACACGTTTTTGGAGGTGGGGTCACGTGACCTGGCCTGGTGACCTGACCTGAGATGACCCGTCGTCAAAATTTTACAATATGTGGGCAATTGATGCCATAACAGCTGTGAAAAAAACGGCAGCGCGCAGCGCCGCCGTTTTTTCTCTCGCTATCCTCGAAAAACCTTACGGGGGCATCTAAACGCCACTCCCCCGGCACGGCGCGGGAAATCAGGACAGGAAAATGTTGGGAACATATTCCCCGGGGGCAGGGCCGGGGTACTAGTGCATTTTCAATGGAGGTCCATCGTCAGGACAATGGATTTGATTGTCTTGGGACCCCACCCTCTAACTCGAAAACTAAACGGGCTAGAAAGACGCAGAAAAAAACGTGCAAAAGCTCTTGAAAAGCACATTCCAAGTTTTTCAGATATGTTTTCCTCAAGTCAATATTAAGGTCACCAGAGGTCATCAAATGTCAGATTTTCAAGTTTTAGGATTTCGCTCCAGAAGCCCACAGGAACTATATATCATAGCACAGGAACTATGATAGCTAGGAACAAACAGAATGAAAAGAAATGGAAATTTCTTGAAAAATGCAATCGCTAAAGTGCCCTCGAATTTGAGCTCAGGTCAACAGTTAAGGCTCCAGAGCTCATCAAATCTCAAAAAGGCTATTTAAGTCACGGTTATTTCATGGGGGTCCAGGCCTCTTCGTAGGCGCCATCCAGGGCGCTATCGGGAGTGGGGGGAGGGGGGCAAAAGCGTGTTATTGGTTTCGATGGTCACGGGTGCCCGGTCGCCGTCGGAGGGAAGCTGAAGGCGTCAGGGTGCCATAATTCTGAGTGCGCCGGGACACCGCATCGCTTTCGGGCCGGCAAGGTGCCATTCGGGTGCGGTATGATACCTTCCGAGGGTCAAGATGCCTTCCGAGGGTAGCAAGGACGTCTTCCGAACTCTGAAGGCGGCATAATGCACTATGAGGGCGGCAAAATGTTTTCCGAGGGCGACATGATGCTTTCCGAGGGCGGCATAATGCGCTCTGAGGGCGGCAAGATGCCTTCCTAGGGCGGCAAAATGTCTCCGAAGGCGGCATGATGCCTTCTAAGAGCAGCATAATGTGCTCTGAGGGCAGCAGGATGCCTTCCGAGGGCGGCATATTGCACTCTGAGGGCGGCATAATGTGCTCTGAAGGCGGTAAGGTGCCTTCCGAGGTCGACATAATGCACTTCGAGGGCGGCAAGATGTTTCCGAGGGCGCCATGATGCTTTCCGAGGGCGGCATAATGCGATCTGAGGGCGGCAACATGCGTTCCGATGGCGGCAAGATGTCTTCCGAGGGTGGAATGATGCCTTCCAAGAGCGGCATAATACGCTCTGAGGGCGGCAGGATGCCTTCCGAGGGCGGCATATTGCGCTATGAGGGCGGCATAATGTGCTCTGAGGGCGGCATAATGTGCTCTGAGGGCGGCAAGATGCCTTCAGAGGGAGACAAGACATCTTCCGAGGGCGGCATTATGCACTCCGAGGGCGGCAAAATGTCTTCCGACGGCGACACGATGTTTTCCGAGGGCGATACGATGTTTTCCGAGGGCGGCATGATCCCTTCCGAGGGCGGTATGATGCCTTCCGAGGGCGGCATGCTGCCTTCCGAGGGCGGCCTTCCGAGGGCGGCCTTCCGAGGGCGGCGATGTACCTTCTGAGGACGGCATAATGCCTTGTGAGGGCGGCAAGCTGTCTTCTGAGGATGCCAGGGTGCCTTTCAAGAGTGCTACGACGCTGTCGGTAGACGTAAGGGCGCCCTGACGGCCTCCCGAGAACGTTACGGCGCCTTCGGCGCCGGCAAATCCCTTGCAAGAACGGCGTCGCGGCGCCTTCGGCGCCGCGGTGCCCGAGGGCGCCGTTTTCTAAGGCAGGGGGCTTCAGCCCCTACGCCCCCCTGGATCCGCCACTGATAATGATTGCAAATTTTGTGAAAATAATTATATGCTTAATCTGAACTGGCCGGACCGGGCCTGGGCCTCAATATTATGAATTTGATCGGGCCTGGTCCGGGCCTGGGCTTGGTGTTCATGGGCCTGGGCCGGGCCGGGCTGGGGGTTGGTGGGCCCGTGGCGAACACTGCTACAGACGAAGTCGTCAGTATCAATCGGGCGCGAGCACAACTGAACAGGTAAGTTCATTAGCACAGGTCCCACTGTCAGGTCCGTCTTCGATTATGTCATTTCCCCACCGCCACAGAAATAGGACCAAAGAAGGTTAACGAACCGTGGCGGCCGAGTAGGACAACACGCAGCGTGTTTTCTTTGTATCAAGCCGCGGGGACCCGAACGTTGTTACTGCGTCGGTAAGCCACAGCAAATATATTGGACATAGTATCGTGGTCGGTGTCGTCATGCCCCGATACGGCTTCCATTGTCGCCACGAAAACTAACGCCAACGGGTGATGCAGTGTTCTGTTGTTCACTACCATCCGAGTTCACCTAACCTGGCGCTGGTAAGCAAGCCGATAAAGCAGAAAGTGATACAACTTGTGTACGAAAGTTCGTGGAAATGAAACACAAACCTTTCTTTAAGAGCAAACTTGTATTTGTTCACTAGTTACACAATTCAGTGAATATTTACATCCTTTCCATAATAGGATGTCGGTAGAAGAAATTAACAAGTTACATAATTTCGTGGCTTTTTTCGTGCGGCAGCAGCGGCGGTGGTGGCTGGAGCAGTAGATTCGTCATCAGTCGGCCGGCTGGCGGCGTATACTCGATCCGGGGGAGGGGGGCGAGACGGCGGAAATGATCCATAGCTCATTCCTCTGCCGGTCTTGTCTCATTAGGAGGGGCGGCGTTAAGGTGTCAGCGCTCTTCTGGCGCCGTGCCGGGCGGCGGCGGCGCGGCGGCGGCGGCGGCGGCACCCTCCACCCGGCCCGCATAGGAGAGGATCGGCCATTAGAGGGGCAGCGGGGTCCGCCAGACACGACAGGCGAGGAGAGACAGGCGGGGACAGGCGACACTGAGAGTGACGGGCGCCGCGGGCGGGATGGCTGCGATTGACCGCGACAGATAACCGCTCACTGAAACAGGCTGACTGTGTCAGAGAACAGGCTGACTGTGTCAGAGAACAGCAGCAGTCCCAGGACAATGCAAAGGTGATCAGTTCACACTGCAAAGGTGATCAGTTCACACTGCAAAGGTGATCAGTTCACCAGTGAGCAGAGCGCCCACTGCAAAGGTGATCAGTTCACACTGCAAAGGTGATCAGTTCAACTGAGCAGAGCGCCCACTGCAAAGGTGATCAGTTCAACGGAGCAGAGCGCCCACAGCAAGGTGATCAGTTCACACTGCAAAGGTGATCAGTTCACACTGCAAAGGTGATCAGTTCACCAGTTTTAATAAAGAGGGAGGACGGTCAAAGTTATCGAATCGTTCCTCAAAAGCATCGAACTTGCCCCGCTGCTCCACAGAGCCGTAGTGATGATGCGATTGTCAATCACAGAGGCTGCTGGGCGGAGATAGTGGCGGCATTAGCCCGCTCCGTGATGGCATTAGTTTGAGAGCATCTGTGTTTTGTCTCTCCCCCAGCCGCCATGTGGGTCAGCGGCCCCAGTACACGCACTCGCTTTTTCCTGTGTCCGGCTGCGGGATAGAGTCCGGGTCCGGCTGCGGGATAGAGTCCGTGTCCGGCTGCGGGATAGAGTCCGTGTCCGGCTGCGGGATAGAGTCCGGGTCCGGCTGCGGGATAGAGTCCGTGTCCGGCTGCGGGATAGAGTCCGTGTCCGGCTGCGGGATAGAGTCCGTGTCCGGCTGCGGGATAGAGTCCGGGTCCGGCTGCGGGATAGAGTCCGTGTCCGGCTGCGGGATAGAGTCCGTGTCCGGCTGCGGGATAGAGTCCGGGTCCGGCTGCGGGATAGAGTCCGTGTCCGGCTGCGGGATAGAGTCCGTGTCCGGCTGCGGGATAGAGTCCGGGTCCGGCTGCGGGATAGAGTCCGGGTCCGGCTGCGGGATAGAGTCCGGGTCCGGCTGCGGGATAGAGTCCGGGTCCGGCTGCGGGATAGAGTCCGTGTCCGGCTGCGGGATAGAGTCCGGGTCCGGCTGCGGGATAGAGTCCGTGTCCGGCTGCGGGATAGAGTCCGTGTCCGGCTGCGGGATAGAGTCCGTGTCCGGCTGCGGGATAGAGTCCGGGTCCGGCTGCGGGATAGAGTCCGGGTCCGGCTGCGGGATAGAGTCCGGGTCCGGCTGCGGTATAGAGTCCGGGTCCGGCTGCGGTATAGAGTCCGTGTCCGGCTGCGGTATAGAGTCCGTGTCCGGCTGCGGTATAGAGTCCGTGTCCGGCTGCGGGATAGAGTCCGGGTCCGGCTGCGGGATAGAGTCCGGGTCCGGCTGCGGTATAGAGTCCGGCTCGCCGCGGTGGAGATAAAGTTGCGTCAGCTTCCGGGGGTCTGGTGCAGTGCGTTCGGCAGGCGAGGGATAGTTCGTGACCTCACGTGACGTAAGCAACCAGGCATCCATTCGGAAGGGAATGCGGATTCCACCCCGCTTCACGGTATAAGCCGCGCTTCACAGATAATCCGCCGAGTATTCCAGATTTGTGATCTAAGATATCAAATAAATTACAACGTTCAAACAGTTCATAGGATTTGCTCCACATGTCGTAATTGATTCAACCTTTATTATTCGAGACAGCAACGAGAATAGCTTCAAATCCAGAAGTGTCTTCAGTTCAACCGTTTTTTCACGGAATCACTTCGGATTTGTAATGGATTGATCCAATTTATCTTGTCTGCCCAGGCCCAGGAATTATTTCAAAGTTGAGGGGGGGGGGGGGCAAAACCAATTCTGACTAGCCACACCATTTTTCTTCGCGGATTTCGACTTTCACTTCAACTGGGGCCATTTCATAATGAATGCTAATTTTAAAACACCTTAAATTAAAATAATTATATTTTCATACTTGACAATTATATATTACCATGATACAATAGGGTTTTCATTAGGGTTCAATAGGGTTTTCATTAACAATAGGGTTTTCATTCATAATAATATCGGACAGGTATATTTTATCAGCTTTCAACACTGGTGCCGTTTTTGCGACAGTAAATTTCGGCTCTTCGCTGAAAGATATGCCGCACCGCACGCCTGATATCTTCCGGTTAGAACCATCGAGCGAAGCCCTCCACGGGCGTCCACGATTCACGGAGAGCTACAGGAGGGTTTTGCGAAAATTCCGTGAACGCCACCGACCAGAACCAGTCCAGGGGAAATATGTCTGGACTGCGAGAGGGCCACGTTCAATCGGTCAGGCGGCTGGTGGCATGTCTGTCAAATATCTCCGTCAACGACAGCCGCACTGCTGCTGTCTGTGCACCGGGGCCTATGACACCATCTTGCTGCATCAAGAGACGGTCTCTTCTGACCTTTTGGCCTCTTCTGACCTTTTGGCCTCCTCTGACCTTTTGGTTTCTTCTGACCTTTTGGCATAGGTCAGAGCACATCTTGGAGAAGCTTCAGGTCCACGACGAATGGTACGACACAATAAACATGAAACATGAAGACAACTTCAAATGTCACGCTCCTGCATCCTTACAAAATTCCTCTTTAAAGCCTTCCTTCCGCAGATTAACATTTTGTTATATAGGTAGGTACTCAGCTCACTCCTATCATGCTTGCCTCCACCTTGGGTTCACTGGCAGCTCTCTGCACTTTGAGGCGTCATGACCAGAGGCGGATTCATAAGGAGGCATAGAGTCATGCTCCCCCTGAAATAACTTAAATAAATCGGTCGGAAATAACCGCACTGGATTTTAAAGAAGACCTAAGTAACTACTACTAGGGGAAGCTTGTTTTTAATATTTTGTAATGCACTATGCAGCAAAATTCAATGAGTGATTAACGCAAGTTGCAAGGGCAATGGTCGAAAATACCTACATCCAAAACCAATGTGTTTTGTTTTCGATCGATATGATACCGGGCTATTACGATATATGATTAACCGTGAACTGAGTCGAGATACAATTGGTTCAGGAGGGGCGGGGCGGGGCGTTCCAGGACAGATCGACCAGTGCCTTACACCCTCATATTTCAAAAATGTCTAAGATTGGGTCTATAGGGTAGTCATAGGCCCTGAAGACGACTGTGCAAACCTGGCTGCCCCCCCCCCCCCCCCCTCCCCCGTTACGGTGGCGACGCCCTTGGTTTTTCGCATCAGGTTTCTTTATACAGAACCTCGCTGACAAAGGGAACAATTAAGGTAGACATGAGTACAAGTGTGATGTTTGCAGAATTTTGCCAAATAAACTCACATTTTCGAAGTCTTATATTAATAATAAGCTCTTTTTACGGAGCTTTAAGATCAGCCACGCCAAAGTTGGGGGGGGGGGGGGAGCCCCCCCCCCCGGTCCCGAAGTTGGGGGGGGGGGGCGCCGCCTCCTCTCCCTCCCCCTGTTCCCGGGCCTGTGTATTTGCCAGTGATTGATGACAGATAGCCGATTCAATACATTGTGGATAGTTGGAGCATCGTCCCACTCCATTTAGCGGTGAGTTTGAGGTATGATATTGTTCAGGTGATATTTTTATGAGCATATGATCAAGAAAGTAGACACGTAGGAACATGCAAATTGGGGGAGGGGGTAGTGAAACTTGGATCTCGTCTTGAGAGAAACCAACACCCCTCCCCATATGCAAGGTTTCTTTGCCAATAATTATTATCGTCTTGGCGAGCCCCTAACTATCACATTCACAAGTTTTCCTGATAAAGCAAAGGGAAACAATAGCAAACATTTTGGACAAAAGTGGGGGTCATGGCCCCTTGGCCCCCTGTTCCTATAGCAGAGCGTCAATGATATGATATGATATGATATTCCTACGTCAATGACATGATATGACCCGCATGGTATTATATCGCGTAGCTCTCAAACTAGCTAAAACTCACGTTACTTTGCAACGTAAGCGTGCAGCGTGCAACGTTTCCTGCTACATTCCTGCAGTCAGCGCATTGTTTTGTGCTCACAATACATAAGTCTACTCTGAATCAGCAAACACATTCAGTCGAATTCTTCGAGACAGAACACCTGAAAGTGGAACATCTGAACATGGTTCATTCAGACCATTCAATCACGCCCTTGCTGAAAAACTGGGTCAAATTTCCGTCGATTGGCGGGTGGGCGCCGTCCGCCCAGCCGGCTCGGTCTCAATCCGCCTTCTCAGCAGAATTGGGCGAATTGAGCTCGGTCTCAATCCGCCTTCTCAGCAGAATTGGGCGAATTGAGCGGAATAAGGCAGCACAGCCTCCGTGGTGTGATGAATGGACGGACGACGTGGTGGCCACAGATAAACGATCGACCAGCGCCAGACCTAATTCCCGACAAATATGGATCAGACCAATATCAAACGCAAGCGCATTACAGGCAATTGCTACATACCAACGGGTGTTTACCAAATAAGCATCATAAAAGCCACATGTCTGTGCGATACAGACCGTAGTATTACTCGTACTTTTCAAAATAATCTTTATGTGAAAAACTTAATGTCATTTTGTTTAATACTGCACAATATTTCCGAATAAATATCATATGCGTTGAACGGCTTAACATCATTATTGTTAAGCCGTTATCCCCAGCTAGTTCCCAACCCCTTCCCCGCCCCGCCCCATCCCGTAGCCGACCGTAGCCGCCGCCCGGGGCGTGATCAAGGCTGGGTCACGGTCTGCACCAATCAGCGCTCAGCTCAGCTGACTGACAGGAGCGGCACGTACCACGGTCTGCACCAATCAGCGCTCAGCTCAGCTGACTGACAGGAGCGGCACGTACCCAACTTTGTTCCAATGTGCCACCTACAGTACACAGTGGCGGATCCAGGATTTTCTAAGGCAGGGGGCTTCAGGCCCGGGGCGGCATATTTCCTCGGTAACAGGGGCGGCATGGTCCAGAGGGGCGCCAATCCAATATGCCAATTAAACGGGTCAAATATCCCTCTTCCTTATCCCCCCGGGGGGGGGGGGGGGGCAGAATCTGCCCGCTCCCGGATTTTCTAAATATCTTGAAAACTATGATAGATATTGACGTGAAACGTTCCGTACCTTATGTTGCATCCATTTCACGTCTCCTCTCAACATGTCAGTTGGGCAAACTACAGAGGCGATAAAAAATAGATCAATCAATTTTTAGATTTTGTTATGCCCATATTTGGGCATACATGCAGTGTCAAACTGTGAGGCCTATGCCATTAGGCCAATTCGGAGCAGCATACGCATACTCGGAGGTTAACAAGTGTTTGAGAACATGTCCATCAATATATCGGAATAATAAATGTGACCAGATTCGGCAATTGCCCTTATTCCACTGTAAATGACGATCTAAATATTGATTCCGCGACGCAACGACCACAGTGTGAAATAAATGTTTAGATCGGTCGTCAGCCGGCTAATCCAATTTTATATCGTAAAGTCAGCAGGGGCGGATCCATAAAATATTCAAGGGGGGGGGGGGGGTCATCAATTGCAGTGGTGGCCCTACCAATACCCAAATCTTAAAACTCAACGGATTTGGTCCACTATATTTTGAGGGTGCCCCTATTTCAGCATTTTTCTTTAATTGACAACGTTGGCTATAGGTATTTGCAATATCAGTCGTACCCTTTCTATCATTTAAAGTGCCGCGGATGGTGCTAAAATATATTATGTGTACAGCCAAGGACGGCCCCAGACGGCTGATGAAGAATTGACCAAGAGGGAAGTCAAGGTTCGTGACTAGGGGGGGGGGGGGGGATTGGAAGCCGTTTTTTTTACGAGCAGTAAATCTTATGCATGCGATAAACTATTATTGCGCCGCGAAGCGGATCCAAAATTTGAAGTTTTGAGCGGGTTGGAGAAATAATTTGTGCTATTGGAACCAGCATGCAGGGTCAAAACGAGGAAATATGTCTGGAGCAAAAGGTGGTGTCAAACGACATGTCCCCCCCCCCCCTCCCCCATGTAAGGTCAAAGGTGGAGCCATGGCCATTGACCCCATATCCTCCCCCCCCCCCCCCCCTGCAGCCGCCAGTGTGTATAATATAGACTGTATACAGTCTATATTAGACCCTTTTGTACTGGAAAAGAACACCGATTGATTTGCGCCGCCTGATTGATTTGCGCCGCTTATTCCCAACGCCTGACTTCAGCCGCAGCGACAACCGACACGGTGCTAACTTCATCTTCTCGCCAACGCTTCACTTCCCATCCACCACACCGCATCTGCGCCGAGCACGATAAGCGGCACCGCACGCCGCCGCCGTCCGCCGCCACTGCAACGGACAGCTTCGTAAGAACCAGGGTAATAGAACAACGGGTAGAACAGTAAGGAATTTAACTCCCAAATGAATTAGACAAAATATTTTTTTTCTTCTCGTAATTGTTTTGTCTATTATAAATTAAAGGTATTGTTTGCAATCAATAACTTGTATTTCCATATATTATATCTGTATTTATTGAATTAAACTTTTTTCTTCTTTTTCAATCCAATTTTGCACTTTATTTGATACAAATAAATCCATAAATACCATTCCACTCGGACAAGCACCTTGGTCCTAAACTTTCATTTCGCAAACAAAATATGAGGCTGCGGCCGCGACTATGTGTCTGCGGAGTCCTCTGTAAAATGGGGCAACCACCCCGGGAGCCCGCGCATCAAAACAAGGCCCACGTCAACTATAACCACCCGGCAAAGTACGTAAAAAGTAAAAACATCAAGTCACGCCGCGCCGCCTAGTGGCGGCGCATCGCACGAGGAAAGCGACTCACGGTGGCCGGAGCGCGGCGCGCGGCGTGCGCCACATACAGGTGGTCCGCGCGCGCCCTCTGCACGAGGGGAGGCGGCCGTGCAGCCGAGGCTCGCATACAGAGAAGCGAGGCAAGAAGAGAAGCCACTACACTAGGTGCTCGCCGGCGGTGCTGTTGGCTGCCCGCTGCAGGCCTCCGACGGAGGCGGCGGCTGGCACCGGGCGTTCCGGGCGTTCCGGGCGCTCCGGGCGCTCCGGCCGGCCTTTGGGCGGGCCCCGGACTGGGTGCGCCTTGCTCGCGCCCGGCGGCGGCGACCTGGGCGCCGGGGTCGCAGGGCGGCAGGTCGGCGCCGATCACTGGCTCGACAGGCCGCGCATAACGAAGCCGGCAGTGGAGTCGCGGCAGGCCCTGCCGATACGCCTCAGTCGCAACCTGTCGCAGTTCCTCTGCAACTGTGCCGAGACGCGTGCCCGTGCGTCGTTGAACTCAAAGTGCAGACCCAGCCGCAGGATGGTGGTGTTGTCCTCCATGTACTTGGTGATCTCCATCTCAATCTTGTTGCCCAGTACCTGAGATCTTTGGTTAGCGGCACAGAAGGCCTCAATAGTCTTGTTCTTGAGCAATGCCTTTACTAGCCGTGCAATCCTCGAATGACTAATGAAGACTCAATACTCAATACCGATCACCTTGATGGTGCTGTTTCCCTCGCTGAGTGTGATGAGGTGCTCGCCGTGTCGATCGCTGAGGCCCGTGTTGGACAGGTAGAGGCTCTCTAGGCGGGTGTTGGAGGCGGCCGCGTCACACAGCCGCGCAATCTGCTCGTGAGACATCTTCTTGATGTTGTTGAGGTTGAGCATCTGCAGGTCGGCGTCGTCTTGCTTCAGCCGCTCGATGGGCTGCTCCGGGTGGGTCATGTTGGGCGGCTCGGGCGCCATCGGCTTGGGCCGGGTGGCGCGCGTGATGCACGTCCAGCCCACGTCCGACTCGATCATCTTGCCTAACAGCGACGCGTGGTACTGGTCCTGGTTCATCATCGAGTGGAAACCCAGGATCGCTGCCATATCGACCAGTTCGCTTTCGTTGGCATCTCCTAGGGCAGATTCGTACTCGTCTCCCAGATCCAGAGCGATCTCTTCCTCAAGCCGCTCTCTTTCTCAACTCCAGCAAATATACGAAGTAGTAGTCGAAGTAGTGTATATTTCAGTGCATGTAGTAGCATTTGGAAGCGGTCATTACATTATACAACGACGTAGTAGTGGAAGTAGTGTATATTTCAGTGCATGTAGTAGCATTTGGAAGCGGTCATTACATTATACAACGACGTAGTAGTGGAAGTAGTGTATATTTCGGTACCTCTAGTAGCATTTGGAAGCGGTCAGCGGTCGTTTCGACATTTTTTTAACCCCCAAGCCCATTTAACCCCTTTACACCTATAATATCGAAAAATGGTAAATAGAAACGTTGTAGCTAAGGCTTGTAGCTATCTGTTCCAGAAGTCGGATTTAAAATATGTACCATAGGTAACGAGCCAGTCTTGTCTGAAAATCATCGATTTAACATGGGAACCCTATGGTGTGGTAGGTTTTGAACGCCCAAACACCCAAATGCTGCCAACTGTTACTGGTGAGAGCTGGTGAGAACAATATGAGAAGCACGCGCTCGGAGCGCCCGCAAGTAACCATGACAACGCTACGGATAAATTATTTGAAATGCTAAAGGGTTGGTAACCTGGGTGGTAACATTGACTAGCGTGGGTACCAGGGCACCTGGTCATCTATTAGCAACCCTTACGACCCACGTCCACATACAATGTTTACTTTAGTATTGCTATAGTAAATGCTACCAGCCCCTGCAACTTACTATGGGAGAACTAGGCCCTTAGTAACCTTGGCGACCCTCGTCCTATGCTTTGTTTTAGTATTACTTTGGTAAACGTTACCAACCCGTACAGGTTGCTAACGGGAAATCTATAGTCCGCAGCTTCGAGTAACTAACACTATAGGGTGTTACTAGGGTTGCAACTTGACCACACCTTAGTTACCCCCTAGTTTTGCCCTGGTAAGGTGTCGGATGTTGGCAGGGGGTGGTATCCCTCTGGTGGATATTTATCTCACTATAGTGATAAATCACAATAACTAATGCAATATTTTTTGGTACGGTTTTGTGAAGCCATAATTAATGGAAAAATGTGAACCCTTAATGTTGGTTTGCATGACAATGCACTATAAGGACAACGGCGCCCCTTAGCGCAGCGAACTACTCACATATCACAACGATTACCTTAGTTCAGCCGAAAGCATCTTTCGAAACGGCTCGTGAGTCGAGTATTTATGTGACAGGCAACAAATTCCAGCCATTTGTATAAGCGTGCAGTGACCGAACAAAGATAATTGTGATTTACCTACAGTATAAAGCCATTAATTAAAATGTCTGCTTTCGCGCAGCATTTTGTAATGCTTCACTACATCATATTCATAGTTATATGTCTTACTTATATTATTGTACTAACATTGTTAAGAAATTCATAGAGCTCGGCCTAATATTTTATGTCAAGAAGGGGAAGATAATGCATTCTTGTTCGTTCGCGCCACCTATTTTTTTAAAGGGAAATATTCACCCTTTTCCACAAAAATGGAGTTATTACTTGAAATCGACAGACGAGACCAAAATATATTGTAAATTGATCACATTTTGCATATAAACATTCTTACCGAAAGATATTTCAAGTTAAAGTTAATAAGCGATCCACGATAATGGTAACGAAGCGATAATGGTAACGAAGCGATAATGGTAACGAAGCGATAATGGTAGCGAAGCGATAATGGTAACGAAGCGATAATGGTAGCGAAGCGATAATGGTAACGAAGCGATAATGGTAACGAAGCGATAATGGTAACGAAGCGATAATGGTAACGAAGCGATAATGGTAGCGAAGCGATAATGGTAACGAAGCGATAATGGTAACGAAGCGATAATGGTAACGAAGCGATAATGGTAACGAAGCGATAATGGTAACGAATTTCGAATTCCTGGCTTCTCTCGTAATGTTTTTTTAAACAAAATGTATGGAAAATATGTCTTGCACTTTATTGTGATTATGTGCCCTTTTATCCTTAAAGTGAGTGTGCCTACTGTTTTGGAATGTCAAAAATATTTTTCATACGGCAAGTAATTTCATACGGTGGTTGTATTGTTGTATATGATGAAATTCACATCTGTAGCCCCTTTAGTTGAATTTTCACTAATATTTTTTTGTGCTTATTTTTTTTTCTCGATATATATAAAACGATCGCCACTATGGTGATGTTATGTAAAACGGCGCACATAAGACAATACAATTACAGCCACATCATGCAAGATAGAAAGACAAGTTTTGCACAGCACGTTCTTGCCACTCTGAACTTTATTATATGCAAGTTTCGTAGCTCTAAATTGATATCTTCAACAAAAAAATGGCCATCGGCCATCATCGAAACGGCCATCATCGAAAAACATGATGGCCGTCCAGTTTCTGTTCGGCTGCTGCTATCAGCGTGCACGAGCTGTTTTGTTGAATTTCTATTGGCCGGCGCTAACAATATGCTAGCAGTTTAATCGATAGTTGCAGTGCTTCTAGTAGCGGAAGCCCTCTGGAGTCTACCCGATAACTTTTTGCTCCCAGCAAGTTCCTGGAGTTTTTGGAATATCTCAGCAACTAGGGCGACTCTGGAGAAATGAAGTCATGGTTCAATTCAGAAGATTATGTTCTATAGACCAGTGTCAATAACCCCAAATAAGTGATGTGAGTAGGCACACTCCCTTTCACCCGGCATTGACTGGGTCTCAGCCGAACGCCATTGGCTGGGGGGCGGGGGGGGGGGGCGTTAAACGCCCCTGATTATCTTCCGAACCAATGATCGCAGCGAGACGCGCAAGGCGGCGATCGAAAGCTCTCAATGAGACGAATCGCAATAATACTAAAATTTCAAAGTGAGGTCAAATTTCAGGTCACGGTCAGGCCAAAGGTCAAAATCGACGTATTTGAGTTTATGGGCCATACATTCCATCCAAAGCCTTTGATTATGACCATGATCACCCAAAGTGCTGCCAAAGGTATGATACACATACCACATGAGCTAAAGTGAGATAGTTGGCGAAGGTCAAGGTCAGGGTCAGGTCACAAAAGGTTACTATGCGCAAAATATCTACGAAAGTCATGCAACACATGTTCTATGTGTTATATACCACGTATAATTCGATAGTAGTATAGTCATTTTACCACCTGACTTGATTTATGTGAAGTTATTGTCAAGTTCAGGTCAAATTCAGGTCACTGAAGGTCAAACTTTGAAATTGGTAAATCTAACTCAAAAAGGCATATCTCTAGACTAGTTTGTTTTCTCAGAAGTACATTGCTAGCATGTATTTGTCTGTATCTGGTCAATAAAGGCAAAAAAACGCAATTACAAAATATGACGTCATGAGTTACCCATACTTTAGATGACATAAATCAGTCAAAAATGGATATATCAGTTTGTAATTTAGTATGGTATTTGCCTAATATGGTTCTCTGACATATCTTCCGGTTTTTGAATATTTTAGAAAAAAATATTTTGTGGGAGTTTTTCCCCCCAAAACTTTTTGAGTGTTTGGGGTTCAAAACTAAAGATTTCACAAATCCGAGATAGCCATGTTGTAGCCATATCCGAGATGCCCTTGCCATTGGCTATCTTTTGACGTTTGTATTGCATTTTACTCAAAATATGGCATTTGTACGATTTGTTAAATTGTATCTGATTTTGGTGTAACAATCGTGTCAACTGGCAACTGGCAATGCCGTCACTAAATTAGCTATAACTCGAACTTTTCGACAAAATTGATTTATATTTTTGGCGGATGACGTAAACGTGATTTTGAAGAAGGTACCCGAAGTTTAACGTTGATAGCTCTATTGGTGTTCGAGCTATCACGACAATTCATCAGGGGGTGTTAAACGCCCCCCCCCCCCAGTCAATGGCGGGTTAACAATCCATAAACTTGAAATACAAAGGTAACCAAATTAGCAGTTAAATTATGCGCCCAACGGCGGCCTAGGTAGTGGTTGCGACCCTCAATTTTTGAGAATTGGTTCATTTATTTTCAACATTAGGAGTTTTGTATAGTTTTGTCTCTGGCTGTATATAACACTATGCTTTAGCTTATCATGCAACATAATCATATTTCCCCAAAAAAATCAATAAACAATGGAAAAACTAGCAATGAAATCGGAAGTTCACCCAACGGCGACCTATTTAGTGTCGGCGATTTGTTTCATTGACCAATCAGGATCGTTCTCACGCTTCTTGGCGCCCTTACTTCATTTATGGCCCTATGACTTGTTGTTTACAAATCAACATTCAAGCCAGAGATAGTGGTGGATCATACTGTTCGTCACCATATGTAAGTACATATTATTTTAATTTCCCAAAATATAGTTTTTGAAATAGAAAAAGTTGTTATTTCACTTTTAAATTGAGGCACGATCAGTTTGATACCATACATTTGTCACAGAAAAATGCAGATAAATAAATCAAAAGGTGAATATTTCCCTGACGAAGGGAATAATTAAAGGGAGATGATCACCTTTTGATTTTGTTAGGAACAATTTATTTGGCTACCGTTATGGTATTAAAATGATGTGATCTAAATTTAAGAATAAAATAAAATTATTCCCTCATTCAAAGTTGGAAGTTCGGAAAAATTAATGATCGGTATTTTCCCTCCACTATTGGAAAGCGCAACATCTTTGCATCAATCTGTTCAACGTTGTTGAATGGGCACTTATAAACAAATCGCCGACACTAAATAGGTAAGGTAGCAGGTCACTGTTAAACTGACGATTTCAATGCACTTTTTTCAAATGATTGTTGATTGTTCATAAAACTTTGGGCACATATTCCCAAAAGATAGAGTGCAGGAAACATATTGCATGCCTTCATGATAAATAACAATGCGTAGAGAGGTTAATTTACTGAATTCGTTACCGAGTACTTGCTGATTATAAGCGTGGAACGCTTATCAACTATGACTTGAGCTATCTATCGGTAGAAATTGTTATATGCAAAATGTAATGAATTTGCAATATATTTTGGTCTCGTCTATCGATTTCAGGTGCTAACTCCATTTTTGTGAAAAAGGTGATTATATCTCCCTTTAACTATTTCGCCTAAAAAACGCATCATGTTTAAAGGGACTGTCCCACCTTTTGAAAGTTGTCGAATCACACTTAATTGTATGTCTACATGTCAGGCGAGGTCAGATGAACATGTTCGTGAACTTTTTTTCCGAAAACATTGCGTATCTTGGAAGATATTCAACTTTTAGTGTTAAGCGGAAAGTTGGGTTGGTGACGTCATATGATTTTTGTTTTTAAATAACCGGGAAATCCTTTGTGCTGCCAAATGTATTGCACAATGTTTTTGTGGACATCTATTGCGCAGAAAAACAAACAATATTGCACACCACATATTACACATCGAATTCTTGACATATTTTGCAAATTTATAACATACTTTATAGAACTATATACTTAATACTAATACGATGACCGGTCCCAACAAGGATCCCAAGGCCATACAAGAGCCGAAACCTAGATTGCGAACCACCCGGTGTCTAGATTGGCTAGCACTATCAGCTGGAGTTGTTGCAGCAGTTGGCCGCAAGGGACCGCTAGTGAGCCAGGGTGTTATAACGTCGCAAGCAAATGGTACCACTAAATATTGATTGATTTATTTATTTATAAATAAGTAAATATTTAGCGTTAAATATTTAACTTGTACCATTTGCTTGCGACGTCATAACATCCTGGCTCACTAGCGGTTCCAGGCGGCCAACTGCTGCAACAACTCTAGCTGATAGGGCTAGCCTCTAGATTGCGAACCACCCGGGGATCGAGAAATGAAAGACGAAAATATTCCAAGGCTGACCTTAAAACAAGTCGATATCATTACCAGTTGGGTAAAGAGAGACGACGCTGTCGGTGTAGAGGCCCTATTCAAATACACATGGGCCTTATTTTTACAGATGTCAAACTCAAACTCGAATATCTTTTTGATTAGATCATTGTGGTTGTTTTAACTGCTACCATACTTAATTTCAATGCCAAGCCATCAAAATGACTATCTCAACTCAAATATAATGTTAAGGTGGGATAGTCCTTTTAAATGTGTTTGGGGTGTTCACTGTGACACAACACAGACATTACATCGAAGGTGCATTCTTCCAAGGTCACAGCTTGACGAGCTGCGCACGAGCGCTTCAAGCCCGCTGCCGCCTCCATCGGTCATCGTGCTGCTCTGTCGGGTGCTGCCGGGGCATACGAGAATAGTCCGTGTAGAGGAGGGTGTATTGGGCGGCGGCGATCGGGCATGTCGGGCCTATCTGGGACGGATCGGTCGCATTGTGGCGCTCTGACACGCAGCCGCGATGCAGGTGGTCCTCCGCCGACCGACGGGACGGGAGAGGAAGGTGGTCCTCCGCCGACCGACGGCAGCCGCGATGCAGGTGGTCCTCCGCCGACCGACGGGACGGGAGAGAAAGGTGGTCCTCCGCCGACCGACGGGAGAGGAATGTGGTCCTCTGCCGACCGACGGGACGGGAGAGGAAGGTGGTCCTCCGCCGACCGACGGGACGGGAGAGGAAGGTGGTCCTCCGCCGACCGACGGGACGGGAGAGGAAGGTGGTCCTCCGCCGACCGACGGGACGGGAGAGGAAGGTGGTCCTCCGCCGACCGACGGGACGGGAGAGGAAGGTGGTCCTCCGCCGACCGACGGGAGAGGAGGTGGTCCTCCGCCGACCGACGGGACGGGAGAGGAAGGTGGTCCTCCGCCGACCGACGGGACGGGAGAGGAAGGTGGTCCTCCGCCGACCGACGGGACGGGAGAGGAGGTGGTCCTCCGCCGACCGACGGGACGGGAGAGGAAGGTGGTCCTCCGCCGACCGACGGGACGGGAGAGGAAGGTGGTCCTCCGCCGACCGACGGGACGGGAGAGGAAGGTGGTCCTCCGCCGACCGACGGGACGGGAGAGGAAGGTGGTCCTCCGCCGACCGACGGGACGGGAGAGGAAGGTGGTCCTCCGCCGACCGACGGGACGGGAGAGGAAGGTGGTCCTCCGCCGACCGACGGGACGGGAGAGGAGGTGGTCCTCCGCCGACCGACGGGACGGGAGAGGAAGGTGGTCCTCCGCCGACCGACGGGACGGGAGAGGAAGGTGGTCCTCCGCCGACCGACGGGACGGGAGAGGAAGGTGGTCCTCCGCCGACCGACGGGACGGGAGAGGAAGGTGGTCCTCCGCCGACCGACGGGACGGGAGAGGAGGTGGTCCTCCGCCGACCGACGGGACGGGAGAGGAAGGTGGTCCTCCGCCGACCGACGGGACGGGAGAGGAGGTGGTCCTCCGCCGACCGACGGGACGGGAGAGGAAGGTGGTCCTCCGCCGACCGACGGGACGGGAGAGGAAGGTGGTCCTCCGCCGACCGACGGGACGGGAGAGGAAGGTGGTCCTCCGCCGACCGACGGGACGGGAGAGGAAGGTGGTCCTCCGCCGACCGACGGGACGGGAGAGGAAGGTGGTCCTCCGCCGACCGACGGGACGGGAGAGGAAGGTGGTCCTCCGCCGACCGACGGGAGAGGAAGGTGGTCCTCCGCCGACCGACGGGAGAGGAAGGTGGTCCTCCGCCGACCGGACGGGACGGGAGAGGAAGGTGGTCCTCCGCCGACCGACGGGACGGGAGAGGAAGGTGGTCCTCCGCCGACCGACGGGACGGGAGAGGAAGGTGGTCCTCCGCCGACCGGCGGGAGAGGAAGGTGGTCCTCCGCCGACCGACGGCAGAGGAGAGGAAGGTGGTCCTCCGCCGACCGACGGGACGGGAGAGGAAGGTGGTCCTCCGCCGACCGACGGGAGAGGAAGGTGGTCCTCCGCCGACCGACGGCAGAGGAGAAGAAGGTGGTCCTCCGCCGACCGACGGGAGAGGAAGGTGGTCCTCCGCCGACCGACGGGACAGGAGAGGAAGGTGGTCCTCCGCCGACCGACGGGAGAGGAAGGTGGTCCTCCGCCGACCGACGGGACAGGAGAGGAAGGTGGTCCTCCGCCGACCGACGGGAGAGGAAGGTGGTCCTCCGCCGACCGACGGGAGAGGAAGGTGGTCCTCCGCCGACCGACGGGACGGGAGAGGAAGGTGGTCCTCTGTCGACCGACGGGACGGGAGAGGAAGGTGGTCCTCCGCCGACCGACGGGACGGGAGAGGAAGGTGGTCCTCCGCCGACCGACGGGACGGGAGAGGAAGGTGGTCCTCCGCCGACCGACGGGACATGAGAGGAAGGTGGTCCTCCGCCGACCGACGGGAGAGGAAGGTGGTCCTCCGCCGACCGACGGGAGAGGAAGGTGGTCCTCCGCCGACCGACGGGACGGGAGAGGAAGGTGGTCCTCCGCCGACCGACGGGACAGGAGAGGAAGGTGGTCCTCCGCCGACCGACGGGAGAGGAAGGTGGTCCTCCGCCGACCGACGGGACGGGAGAGGAAGGTGGTCCTCCGCCGACCGACGGGAGAGGAAGGTGGTCCTCCGCCGACCGACGGGACGGGAGAGGAAGGTGGTCCTCCGCCGACCGACGGGAGAGGAAGGTCGTCCTCCGCCGACCGACGGGACGGGAGAGGAAGGTGGTCCTCCGCCGACCGACGGGAGAGGAAGGTGGTCCTCCGCCGACCGACGGGACGGGAGAGGAAGGTGGTCCTCCGCCGACCGACGGCAGAGGAGAGGAGGTGGTCCTCCGCCGACCGACGGGAAAGGATGTGGTCCTCCGCCGACCGACGGGAGAGGAAGGTGGCCCTCCGCCGACCGACGGGATGGGAGAGGAAGGTGGTCCTCCGCCGACCGACGGGAGAGGAAGGTGGTCCTCCGCCGACCGACGGCAGAGGAGAGGAGGTGGTCCTCCGCCGACCGACGGCAGAGGAAGGTGGTCCTCCGCCGACCGACGGCAGAGGAGGCGCTCAGGCAGCGTTGCTCCCAGCGCTTTCAGACCGGGGGTTTACCAATGACGTGCCCATGGTGGTTAGTTTAGAGCTCCGTCCATTTAACAATGGTCTAACTCTTTGAATTATTTTTGACAGAGCTCTTCTGTATTTAGCGTAGTGTTCTGAGAAACTCGTATCACTTCCCCGGATGAATGCGGTTGTTGGCTGGACGAGATCGATAACAAACTTTTGAAAGCACGTTCAGCTGATGAAATTGTACCAGGTATTATGTTACAGATTACATCTTTATTCAGGTAAATATAATTTATGCGGTGGCGGCGGATCGTATTTTCGGATGTGTGTGTGTGGAGGGGGGGGGGGGGCGGCGAATAAAACCAGAGGGCCCTCGACCAAAGGCTCCTACGGCCAAAGGCCCCCCACAAAAAAAAATGGCGCGAATTGGTATCTCGTGGGATTTAGACCACTATATTTTGCAGGGCCCCCAAATGGTCACAAAAAAACGTCGGACAGGCCCATGTTGAAGTCGCAGGCCTTCCGAGGGCCCCCTTGGGCCTACCGAGGGCCCCCTCAGGCCTACCGGCCCCCTCAGGCCGACTGAGGACCTTCTGTCGGCCTTAGAGGGCCCATCAGGCTGGCTGGGGGCACCTCGGGGCCCTCGGTCAACTTCTTGGAGAACCCCTCTTACAAATTTATGGGGAGGGTGGCAAAATCATATGTCTGCCCCCCCCCCCCAACTTCTTGAGTGGGGGAGGGCAGCTCCCCCCCCTGCCCCCTTATCCGCCGCCACTGCATTTATGATATTTGATAAAAGACAGCATATCTGAAGGGGGGGGGGGGGGGCTGGGGCGGGGGTTGCCCAATTGTATTGTTCCTAACAACAACCATCTTAGATTTAAGTTAACCCCTTACAACTGGATCGTAATATACGGGTAATATTTTACTTAGTTAAGTAAATAACGGCGTGAGAAAAAGCGCACTTGCTCGCGAACTTGCTGCTTGTTATTTGGGGATAATCTCACAAGTAGTTCCTTGCTTTGTAGACATCAACAGGGGTAAAAGTGTAAAAGTGTTTTAAACTGGCACATACAAAAATGACGCCAGCATAGCTGGGGTCATTTTTTATACTTTACATGAATACCCTAACACCTGGCTGCATGCTCACAGCATCCGTATATTTTTTAACCTGCGCCGTGCCGGGGGGGGGGGGGGGGGGTAGACACCCACTCATGTTTTTCGCGGATAGCGGAAAAACGACGACGCGCAGCGCCGCCATTTTTGGCACAGCTGTTCGTGCATCAATTGTCCACATTATGTTTAAAAAAATCATCGGGCCATCTTAGGTCAGGTCACCAGACCAGGTCACGTGACCCCACCTCCCAAAAGAAACTTGTGGTCGTACCACAGTCACAGTTTTGGGATGATCGGTTTTACACTTTCAGGATTTCATAAGGTCACATATATCTACAATTCGTTTATCTTGGATTTTTAATATCAGCGACCTACATTTTTAATATCAGCGACCTATTTTCAGTGACCCCTACAGGGTCAGCCGAGGTCATCCTAGGTCACCAACAGTTTTATGTCAATAACTCTCGACATAATGACGATATAAAAGTGAAACCGACACTAATGTGTTTATCTCGTCGCGGCACGTCTTCACATGTGCAACATGCCCTACTTGGGTCACCACCACTTGACCTTGACCTGAGGTCACATTTGTAAGTTGACCTGCCCTGGTCAACACTTATATGAGGCGACGCTTTTTGACGAGACAAGCACGATGACGTCAAAATTATTGCCTTGTCGTTACTAGGTAAAAAGCTATTCGTGATAAACGTTTTTTAAATAGCCTTTTTTACATTCGATGAGCTCTGGAGCCTAAACTATTGATCTGAGCTCAAATTGGAGGACATTTTGGCGATTGCCGTTTTCGAGAGCTTTCCATTGTTTTTTTTCCGTTTCTTCCTACCTATCATAGTTCCTGTTATATCTGGGGGTTTCTGGAGCGAAGTCCTAAAACTTGAAAATCTGTACTTCGATGACCTCTGATGGTGACCTCAATATTGACTTGAGGAAAACATATCCAGGTACCGTCGAATGTGCTTGTCAAGAGCTTTTGAACGTTTTTTTCCGCGTCTTTCTATCCCTTTTAGTTTTCGAGTTAGAGTGGTGGGGTCCCAGGACAGTGAAATCCACTGTCCTGACAGTGGACCTCCATTGAAAATGCACTAGCACCCCGGCCCCGCAACCGGGGAATCTACTGTCCGGATTTCCCGCGCCGTGCCGTGGGTGGGGCGTTTAGGTTAGGTTTTAAAGGGAAATAATGACCTTTTCCCACTAAAATGGAGTTAGCACTTGAAATCGCCAGACGAGATCAAAATATATTGTAAATTCATCACATTTTGCATGAAAACTTTCCTACCGAAAGATATTTCAAGTTAAAGTTGATAAGCGTTCCACACTTTTAACGACCGGTACTTGCACTATTTCTGACCTTTTGTCAAGTACTTTTGGTCCTCATCAAACTGCGGGCTTTTCCCGTATTGTTTTTTTTTACGCAGTGGAGTGGAAAATATATTGTGCGTTCTGCTTGTTGTGATTATATGCCCGGCGATCTTCTAAAACTAACAGCGATTGGAAAAAGTGGCAATAAAATCGGAAGCTCATCGATGCACATCAACGCGGCATAGTTAGTGGTTGCGACCCTCAATTTTTGAAAATCGATTCATTTGTTTTTAACATTAGGAGTTGTGTATAGTTTGTCCGTGGCTGTATATAACACTATGCTTTATTTTATCATGAAAAATAATAATTTTTCCCAAAAAAACTAACGAACAATAACACAAAACTGGCAATTAAATCAGAAGCTCATCGATGCACATCGACGGCGACCTATTTAGCGTCGGCGATTTGTTTACAAAGTCATTGTCATGCTTCATGGCGCACTTAACCATCTCGGCGCACTTGGCGAGTTGTTCCTGATTAGTATACTCAAGTCCCGTAGCAGGCTTTGTTAATGACGTCACTGGTGCCATTCTTGTGTAGCATTGCAAAATATATCTGATTTCGAGTTGAAAGCTAATTAAAGACGTATTCAAATTATTGTTTTTAAGTTTGAATTTTCTTGTTAATCATTATTAAAGGTATTTTATCACTGTATTTCATAGTAGTTGACACTTCAGAAACTTGTGACATAATAATACTGTATCCAATATGCATTTCCCTCACCTTTTGCTATTGTGGCGCAGTGCCGAGTGCTTTGCGAATACTAGCTTGCCTGGGGTTCAATTCATTCCGCTCTTATTTTATTCGAGTTGGTATAGTTTGCATGTTGTTGTTATTCATGACTTATACTGATAGTCAGTCATGCATCACGGATGCTTCACGGATTGCTTCACGGATCAGAGCGCTGCTCGAACGCACGCTAGTAGCGCTTTCGTTCTCCATGGCAACCAGGCATGAGCCAATGAAAAGCCAGAACGTATTCCCTTTCTGGCTTTTGATTGGCTGACGCCTGGTTGCCATGGAGAACGAAAGCGCTACTAGCGGGTGTCCGAGCAGCGCTCAGTTTGGTCGGAAATGTCACAGAGCCTCCACAAATGCCGCACTCGATGTTAACAATGGTAGGGAAGGACGAATTTGTCAATGACCTTCATGAAGTATACAAGGTACTTGTTTTGTATTTTTTCCAAACTTACAACTTTGAATTTGGGAATAATTTTATTTAATTCTTAAATTTAAATAAAATAATTTTAAAAACATAACGGTAGCCTAAGAAATTGTTGCTAACAAAATCAAAAGGTCATTATTTCCCTTTAAGGTTTTTCGTGTAAGGTTTTTCGTGTAAGGTTTTTCGTGTAAGGTTTTTCGTGTAGGGTTTTTCGTGTAAGGTTTTTCGAGGATAGCAAAAAAACGGCTGCGCGCAGCGCCGCCGTTTTTGGCACAGCAGTTAAGGCATCAATTGCCCACATATTGTAAAATGCTTGACTACGGGTCATCTCAGGTCAGGTCACCAGGCCACGTCCCGTAACCCCACCTCCAAAAACTGTGCGGTCGTACCACAGCCACAGTTTTTGGCCGATCGATTTCGTACTTACAGGATTTCATAAGGGTAATAGTACCTACAATTCGTATATCTCGGATTTTTTTTTATATCGGTGACCTAAGGTCGGGTCAATTTCGTGACCTCCCATTATAAGTCAATGGGGAAATATTCAAATGCTTCCTATTCTGAGGATACGCATATCAGCCCAATTCCTTCTGGATCATGTTATTATAGGCCATTCTTGAAGACCCAGGTGCATTTTTGGTTCAGTGACCCCACATGTTGAATCTATCGTCCGGATTTGTTTTCAAATGTAATTTATTATTATTGGCAATCAAGAGCTGAAACGCAACTGCTAATGGAAAAAGTAAATGTACATACATACTGACGTGATGAATATGATGATTAAGTGAATAATACATCTGAAGTGGTTTTGACGATCAGTATTTCTAAGGACATGATCGCTTAGTAAATTTTCACAGGAATGACATAGTAATGATTTTTTGCTGGCATTTTTAGCCCCGTGTACTTCATGAGAAGGAGCATTTTGTCCCCGACCTTATCCATAAGGACAAAACACTTTACCACCCCTGGACATCAATTTGAAAACTGGAATGCAATTTCGCAGCGTTCGTGGCAAACTACGTTTTCAGTTCTAAACCGCTCTGTCACATCTGTTTGACACAACACTGATACAACTTTATCCAATTTCATAGTGGACCCAAAGCCTTTTCCGAATTTGGGAGAATTCTTGCATCTGAATCGCAACCGGGACGATTCAGTCATCGCGTCCCTGGCCACGCCTCTCTGACCCAGGTCTGTTCACCAGATGAACCGTCCCAGGACTCTCTGGAGTGCTGAGCGCCGCGGCCCAGATACGTGTGCCGATAATCTCCGGGTGATCGTGACCGGTTGGATGACGAAGACGGCACCGCTCCTGGCCGGAGACAGTCCAGTGACAGATGGCAGGACGGAGAGCGGTAGACACGACAGATGGGATTACGTGAGGGGCTGCTGCCACAAGAGGCTGCGTGCATCGACCAAAATGAGGCTGCAGCGTCGCACGTGCACGGCATGCGCAATGAGCCGGCTACCGCAGACCTCGGCTACCGGCTACCGCAGACCTCGGATACTGGCTACCGCAGACCTCGGCTACCGGCTACCGCAGACCTCGGCTACGGCTACCGCAGACCTCGGCTACCGGCTACCGCAGACCTCGGCTACCGGCTACCGCAGACCTCGGCTACCGGCTACGCTACCGGCTACCGCAGACCTTGGCTACCGGCTACCGCAGACCTCGGCTACCGGCTACCAGGGTTGCGGCCAGGCTGCCCGCTACAAGAAGCCCCCAACAATGAGATGTATAGCCGGTCGGCGAAAACAGCAGCCAGTGCTGCGTATTATTCACGATAGCACGCTGTTTTGGCTGACATGTCGGCTGACTCGAGGCGGAGGCGCGGAGACATCGGTTTCGCCCGTTTGAGATGCATGTCGACCGCCGATGCGCGGGAGCTGGTCTGGTTCAGTTGCGTGAATTGCATTATCGAATAGCGATCGAATCACAGTCTGGGAGAAATTAGGATATGCCCCATCAGAGGTTGCCATTGTTGGAAGCGACAATATTTGGACAGCATACTGTATTCTGTTCAGGACATATTTGGACAGCACTCTGATTCTCCTCCGGGACGATATACATCTGGGTGATGGGTAGCATAGCGGTTCGCCTCTAAAACAACAGTCGAAGGTTACGTGAAGGATGTAAATGTAGGACTCTACAATGTGATGCTAATAAGATTGTATCTGTAGCGGCATGGTATGCTGTTGAATTCTAGAGTAGAACAACTTCGGTCCGCTACTTCGGTACGCTGTCAGATGATACAATCAATCAGGCAGAATCAGAAGTATGTAGCATCACGAAGTACCTAAATCCGGTTGACCATCTATAGTTGGTGGTCTAGAATGAAAACGACACCAATCGCGTATACATGCAGAGCATACGAACGATGGTAACGAAAACGGTCATCAGTGCAGTGATATGTAGGAATGTACATTGTACAATCATAGTGTCAATTTGGTGCGTTACTGCGGTGGAAGTAAACAATTAATTCGAGGCAGACTGACTAGTTTCACTTATGTAACTCGATATCGTACAATCACGAAAAATCGCCGACGTTCTTGAATGTCACAATGCCACATAACGAGCTGCTCAACTTCCCTGCGATTTTCACTTAATCAGGAGCGTCACCTGGCTGCGCGGAACGAAGCTAACTATGGAGTCCTGCGGGAGGAGAGGAGAGACCGCGTTCCCGAAAATAGCAGTTCATTAGGCATCGGCTCAGAGCCATCATTCACTGGGCTGCGGCCGAATCGTGTCTTGCTTGGTGTGAGAATCGTGTCTTTTGGTGTGATAATCGTGCCTGCTGTGACCTGTAAGGGAGAGAGAACGAAACCAAATGAAGCCCTGCAATCCCCAATCTGCCGGTGGGAGACGAATTTAGTCCTCACGCGGGCTGTCCTGCCGTTAACTGACGCGCCGGCATTACGGTTGAGAGGCTGCCTTAGAGCTG
>JAXIVJ010016298.1:0-29260 GCA_036785665.1 Chirona hameri
GCAACCAGGCGTGAGCCAATGAAAAGCCAGAACGTATTCCCTTTCTGGCTTTTGATTGGCTGACGCCTGGTTGCCATGGAGAACGAAAGCGCTACTAGCGTGTGTCCGAGCAGCGCTCAGTTTGATCGGAAATGTCACAGAGCCTCCAAAAATGCCGCAATCGATGTAAACAATGGTAGGGAAGGGCGAATTTGTCAATGACCTTCATGAAGTACACAAGGTACTTGTTTTGTATTTTTCCCAAACTTACAACTTCGAATTTGGGAATAATTTTATTTAATTCTTAAATTTAAATAAAATAATTTTAAAACCATAGCGGTAGCCTAAGAAATTGTTGCTAACAAAATCAAAAGGTCATTATTTCCCTTTAAGGAATTTTGATTGAACGATTCCAATCTATTCAATCAGTGTCGAATCAATAACCAGTCTGGCTGAAGCCCCCTCAACTGAATAGGAAACTACACCCCCGCCAAATTGGCTTCTTTGGCCTTTCTAGATCCCCTCCCCAGGGCCCAGAGAATGAAGAGGACTCTGCCCTATCCAGTCCAAGTAAATGAATAGCCCAATGTTTACTTACTCTTCGGCTGAGAAGTACCCGTAGCGAAATGGACGTAAGCCCACCTCTATTTTCCTGGTCCTGTTCGTAAGGTGATATTTCGGTGCTTTTCATCAGACATTGTAATGTTTTTGTAGTTATTAAAATATTTTGAACCTTAAAACTTTCATATATTCATTTTTTAATTAATTTTTGGGGATTATCTGTGCAAAAAATATTGAAATGAAAATAATGTCAAAAAAAATAATCCCCTGCGCGAACGTACTCAAATCAGCTGTAAAAGTGCAGAAGGCCGCCATTGTTTGTCAATTGCGTGGTCAATTGCGAAGTTGGTTCTGTGTTGTTGAGCGGTAGCGGATAGTTTTTGGGGTGCCACGTCATTTTACCGGGTTTTATCAGCCTAAATAAAAGCGTTTTGAGCCTCGAAAACAAGTGTGCAAGTTTGTCAATCTCTGCATTCTCAGGTTTCACCGCCAAGTACATATTTGTTGTAGCTGTAGAAAAGTCGTTTTCGCTGCAGTGCAAGTGGGAGTTCCTAATCGACCGGCTGAGAACTTGTCGTTTTATGAGATAAATTACATTGAGGTACAAGATAGTGAGCCTTAAAACAATAAATGCCAGATTTTATGTAATAGTCATCGAGGACAGGTAATGAGAATCAGTTCCTAGAACATCAGGATGGCTTCATGTTCTCAAGCTGATGGTGAAAGTACTGCAATAGGACAGCATCTCAATCTTTCAAGTATCCCCAATGGGGAGAGTGCATTAGATAGCAATAAGAACTATGTAAATGACCAGAGCAAGTTTATATGTGGAGTTGTAGAAGGTAAGTGAGAAAGCACACTCCAACAATCAATTTAAATTGTAACCAAAATTATTGTCACTTCACTAACATACCAATATAGCAAGAATTGAGTTGGAAAGGTCTTGTATATGCTTCCTGTTTTATGAATATTGCACTATCCCAGTTTTCTATAATAGCAGAATATTTTGTTGATCAAAGTGTTAGCAAGGGGCAAGGGCCATGTTCTTTTGTGTGAGGATCCTCAAACTGTGTATGAAGCATCAGGCCATAAGCTGCTGCCGACGTCTGCATGTCGCTTTATTGTGATATGTACTGCACATCTTGTGACACAGTACAATTCAACACTAGCATGATGTCACACCGTCCCCCAAAGCTTCCCATCCTGTCACTGATTGGTCAGTGGGGCATCCTCACAATCCTCATATCACATATTGTGATATGCGATATTGCAAAGAACATTGCGATTTTGCGATATCGCAAAGAACATGACCATGATTATAATATTACAAATGTTGTAATGAAGATGAAAGCACAATTGAAATTTGTCTTGGCCATTTACTTGTGCTTGTTGTATTCCTCTGTAATAATAATAAATAGAAGTCAAATTTACATTACATTTGTTTAAAAGCATGTTCATGGCCATTTTATGTCTGCTTTTTTCATGCAATATCTTTTTCTTCTTCAAACAAGTTATCCTTTAATTAATAAATGTTAACATTGTGGTTGTAGGGTTCTTTCTGTCTGCATCAGATATTTTTGTATCACCTTATATCATGATTGTCTTCACAGGTTTCTATGGGCGACCATGGACTGCAGAACAAAGAAAGGATCTTTTTGGAAAGTAAGTATTACACTTTGTTACACGCCTGCCTGTTCTGGTGGATACCTATTGCATCAAAATATTTCTGATATAATATTTTTGATGTGGACAACAGATCAAGGAAAACGTGACAACCTTCGCCAGTGCAGCGTCCAATACCTATGTAACTGCTGTAGGGTGACCCGTTTTGCACTTGGTGGTTAAAAATCCTGCTCCGGATATTGGATCTGGTGCATTTTGATGCACTGATTCCAAATGTTGGATCAGATTTGAAATATTTTCAATTCCTGTGATGGCCCAAGCCGCTCGAAGCTGTCCACATCATCAATTTTTGGCGTGTTTGGCCGCACTGCTCGCAAATTAAGGAGGTAAGTGCACATATTCTGCAGTTCAAATGAAGTTTGTTTAATTGCAGTTAATTTGACACCAGTAGTGACAAGAAATGAAGTATTTGGTGAAAGTCAGCGAGTTTTCCCGGAGGCCAAAACATGGCATCTTTGCTCACAGCGCCATCTGCTTTTTGCTGTCACAGACACTAGTGCCATCTATTTTCAACACTATTTTAGGCTAAGACTCTAAAACCGCTGGATGTACATGGCTGATAATGTCACAATGCAAATCTACGGCCCAGATTACCCATAAAACATAGCTTCATCAAAATATGAGATGTGGGGTGTCTGAGGATCGGGCTCTCGTCGGCCAGCATGGCTAGCATGACGTTTTCTGGGTGAGCCATGTAGCAGTTGTGGCTGATACTGGCCTGCACCACCCTGAGGTCGTCGCCGCTCAGACACTCCCGCTGCCGGCGGATCTGGTCGGACAGGTGTTGCGGTCCGTGAACCACGTCCCAGTGGGACCGGATGCTGATGACAGCTGGAACGTAGACGGTCACCACATACCTGACCAGCTTCGCCATGCTGGCTGCTGCCGCTGGGCTGGCTCTGACTCACGTAGAATCTGAGGAGCCGGCTCTGCGCGGTGTGCCAGCGTGCCTGGTGAATTTTGCCGTGGCGTTTTTCTGCCACGTCGCTGGCATCGCCGGTGACAACGGCCCGGGCACACTGACAGAGCAGCCTCAGGTCTGAGCTGAACTGCGCCTCCACTGCGGCTGGAATATCGGGAAACTCTAACTCGCACAGGGGTGAAAACTCCGTCACGGGTAGGGTGTGCACATCTTTAGCGATGACTTTCCTTATTTCGTCACTAGCATAGATTTACCAACCCAAAATCTTAGCATGTATACAATATTGTATCTGAAGATTAGTGTTCCGAGAAGTGTCGCTTAGTTAATTTTACTCTAAAGGTTCAAAAGCGCTTGTGCTTTTGAAATTCACTAAGTAGGACACTTATCAGGACACTAATCTTCAGATACAATATTTTCTACATTCTAAGATTTTGGGTTGGTAAATCTATGCCAGTGACGATATAGGGAAAGCCTTCGCTAAAGATGTGCACACCCTACCCGTGACGGAGTTTTCACCCCTGTGCGAGTTAGTTTCCCGACATTCCAGTCGCAGTGGAGGCGCAGTTCAGCTCAGACCTGAGGCTGCTCTGGCAGTGTGCCCGGGCCGTTGTCACCGGCGATGCCGTGGCGTGGCAGAAAAACGCCACGGCAAAATTCACCAGGCGCGCTGGCACACCGCGCAGAGCCGGCTCCTCAGATTCTACGTGAGTCAGAGCCAGCCCAGCGGCAGCAGCCAGCATGGCGAAGCTGGTCAGGTATGTGGTGACCGTCTACGTACCAGCTGTCATCAGCATCCGGTCCCAGTGGGACGTGGTTCACGGGCCGCAACACCTGTCTGACCAGATCCGCCGGCAGCGGGAGTGTCTGAGCGGCGACGACCTCAGGGTGGTGCAGGCCAGTATCAGCCACAACTGCTACATGGCTCACCCAGAAAACGTCACGCTAGCCATGCTGGCCGACGAGAGCACGATCCTCAGACACCCCACATCTCATATTTTGATGAAGCTATGTTTTATGGGTAATCTGGGCCGTAGATTTGCGTTGTGATATCAGCCACGTACATCCAGCGGTTTTAGAGTTTTACCCTAAACATAGTGTTGAAAATAGATGGCGCTAGTGTCTGCAACAGTAACAAGCAGATGGCGCTGTGAGCGAAGATGCCATGTTTTGGCCTCCGAGAAAACTCGCTGGCTTTCACCACATACTTTATTTCTTGTCACTACTGGTGTCAAATTAACTGCAATTAAACGAATTGCATGTGAACTGCAGCATATGTGCACTTACCTTCTTAATTTGCGAGCAGTGCGGCCAAACACGCAGACATTGATGATGTGGAGCTGCTTTGAGCAGCTTGGGCCATCGCAGGAATTGAAAATATTTCAAATCTGATCCAAAATTCGGATTCAGCGCATCAAAATGCACCAGATCTGATATCCGGAGCAGGATTTTGAACCATCAAGTGCAAAACGGGTCACCCTACCGTGCGGGAGGGGTACAACCCCCTGGATTTCGCCCCTAAATGAGCTAGAGCTTTGATTCAAAGACTAGGGTGTTGCTTGTGATGAGAGGAATCCTTCGGTCTTTGGTACCCGATTTTAAGGTCCTGTGTAATTAGGTGACCTCAGGTCAGGTCATTTCAATGACCCAGATGTCATCCACATCGTGCATGTTGAATTGCATATTTAATTCTAATCGAGCTAGAATCGTGAATGAGCATATCATTATGCAAAATGGGTGCCAAATTTGAAATCAGCATCACTCAGTGTCCTAGAAACTACCAGTCCTAAAAAGGTCATCTCAGGTCATCGGAGGTCAGTGACCTCGGTTGACCTGTGAAAGTGCATGACCCCATTGGAACATATAATTATGTAAAATGGATGCTAAATTTGAAATTAGCATCAAAATGTCCTGGAAACTGACAGGCCAAAAAGTAATATCTGGTCATCGGAGGTCAGTGACCTCCGTTGACCTCTGAAAAGGTCAAACCGAGGTCACGATCTCAGTGGAAACCATATATATCACCTGTTAACACCTGTGCATATGCTCATGATAGCATATGCACTGGTGTATGCCTGAACAATAAACAATCGGAAACTGCACAAGTTACAAGCATCGATACTACGGGACGCCAGTTGCGTCTGACATGACATTGAGAAACAGGTCATAGGTCACGGGTCATGGGGAGTAGAAGTTTGAAATTTTCAGGGCATGTCAAATTGTTGAAAACTAGGGTACTGAAAGTTGCATCGCAATAGGTCTATAAATACGCGAGTTATTCCCGAGAGAAAAACAAAAACGAAAGGGGTGGCATCACCCCCCACCCCCCCCCCCCCCACCCCCCCCCCCCCCCCCCCCCCACTGGCGAGGGTTAATGTGCCTTTTTAGAGAACTTTTGTCCTGGCTTAATATTATTCAATCTTACTTCAGTAGATGTATTTCACTGGTATTCAATTTTTCAAAGCATAAAGTTTCCTATCAACCTACCTTGGTTCCAAATTGGATGAACCGCCAGATTTAGCTTCAGATTTAGCATGATCCGGTCTCTGAAGCATGCATTTCACGTTTTTGCTTCTCGCATAATAAAGAACAACATTGAAATTCCAAAGAAGTTTTACATATTTAGCAAGTGTCAGATAAGAACTAATCAAATACCCAGATATATTCACTGTCTCAAAATTTGTCGATTTTGGGTGGGAAATAACACCCAAATGTGAATGATTTTCCACTCTCACTCCGCATTTAGGAGTTAATTTTCCACTCCCAAACTACGAATTGTGGTATTGTGACATAAATATTGATTAAAAATGCATCATTTCAACGATAACTACTGCTTTTCATATTCAAAACAGAAATCAATTTTGTACCATTTGCTACATAATTTTCCACTCAGTCTTTTTTTTGCTCGAATTTTCCACAACCAAGCAAAAATGCAATTTTGGGATACAATATATCGGGTCATAGTTCCTTCAGATTGTTGAAGTCGATTCTTATTTCCTGTCAGGTCAGGTATTAATTATGTCCCCTTAATTATGTACTGTTACTACTATGACCTTGCTTGAAAATCAAATATTAAGCCACAGCATGCCAGCAGGGGGCACCCGAATGGCTCAACCCCTGAAACGCAGTTCCTATATGGGAAATCCAGCTCCTATATGGGGAGTAGGCAAAAAAACAAACACACCATTAGATAGTTTGTCAAAATTCATATGGAGGTTATCACAGCTAGTTTTGGGTCAGGTCAATATTGAGGTCACCAGAGCCCAGAGGTTGAAATGTCCAAATTTAGCAATCACACCGACTGTTTTTGAATGTCATTATTTCGTTAATATGTTAACGTAATAGAGATAAGCTAATAATTTTAACGCCATCGTGTTTGTCTCAACATTCTTGAAATCGCATCCATGATGATTGGGTTGGGTCAAATTCATAACTTGACCTCAGGTCAAGGTCATGTGATAAACCAGATGTCATATTGCACATTACTGAAAGCGTCTCTACTAGACAAACACAACTGTGGCATTGGTCTCGCATCGGCATCTTCCTTCTAGCAAGACTTAACCCTATTTGTAACAGGCTACCCTATTTGTAAAAGGGGGGTGGAGGAGGAGGCGGATTCCCCCCCCCCCCGAAGATCTCGAGATACATCCGTCCGATTTTCACAAATCAAACGGCGTTTGATTCCCCTCAACACGATCTACATTTCTATAAATCAAAATCATAAATCTTTGATATAACTTGACCTCAGGTCAAGGTCGTGTGATAAACCAGATGTCATATTGCACATTACTGAAAGCGTCTCTACTAGACAAACACAACTGTGGCATTGGTCTCGCATCGGCATCTTCCTTCTAGCAAGACTTAACCCTATTTGTAACAGGCTACCCTATTTGTAAAAGGGGGTGGAGGAGGAGGCGGATTCCCCCCCCCCCCCGAAGATCTCGAGATACATCCGTCCGATTTTCACAAATCAAACGGCGTTTGATTCCCCTCAACACGATCTACATTTCTATAAATCAAAATCATAAATCTTTGATAGGGGGGCAACAGAGGGCAAAAACTACAAATCTTACAAATCTTAGAGGTATTTTTGATCGCACACAGCTGTCATGTTTATCAACCGATTTGAACGCAACTAATGGGGATCGATAGAGATTGAATTATTGGAGATTGATATATGGTGGTGACTTTTTAAAATTAAAAAATCATAGGCGGTTGCAGGTCACTCAATATGGGGGTGAAGCAAATGCGTAATAAAACCGGTTTTTATGTTTTTTGGGATACATGAAATGGTACGTTATTGTGACATCAGACAAAACAGTTATAAATACTATTTTTTCGCCATAGGCGGTGCCAGGTTAGTGAAAAGGGGTGCCAAATAGAGAACATATTAACTGCAGGCAAGTTGCTACCCAGCAATATAAATAAGTTACTGATCGTAGATAGTTCCTTTTTGCATGTTGTACTTAATCATAGGCGTATCCAGTATCCAAACTGGGGAGGCGCAAGACCTTTTGATAGGTATATTCTTCACTATTATGATACTAACTAGTCAACAGTGACTATTTCACTTACAACTTCAATTCAGATTGGTCACCCCCCCCCCCTTACCCTACCTGGACTCGCCTTGTATCTTACAATCGTTCGTAGAGTACCCTCTGGCGTGTGTTTCATCCCAAAACTGCATTTTATTTGTGCGCCATGTGTCATTGTAGGCCCATGCATCTTAGTTTCCTTGCAATAATGTGACCCCCTTTCTTCGATTCCTGAGCACGCCTCTGCAAAAAAAAAATATTCCCTCTCCTGGCCTCATATGTGCATATATCATTCTAAACTAACCCATCTATTGCGCCGTAATCGCTGGCATATCGTCATCACCATGCCAGTCACCCCTTCCCTGTGCCTGAACACACCCCTGCAACTCTATATGTAATACATTATGCATTTAATGGAAGGAGAAGCTATCTTGTACATCTTCATAGCTATAAATGCCCCTTACATTGCTTTATTGACTGCCCGCCAAGTATTTCATACTTCCTGGAAACCTCCCCTTTCAGGTCCCTGAAACCGCCTCTGCCGTGCAATTTGTATTATAGTTCTTTAACATCAACTAATTTTAGCACTTGTTTCAATCACCGTAAACCGATGTAACTCTTGCATACTTGAGGCAGTTAGGAAGAAGCCGTGAAGATCGCATTTACGTATTATCGGCAAATGTCGCCGAAAAAATCCAAAAACCGGGCCCTGGAACCGCCTCTGTTCAGGTTAATAACTGAAAATTTTGACTCCATATGTGGAAATATATTGTGGGAAAGTCCCGAAATGTCATGGGCTTGCTCCCAGCCGTTCCGGAGATATCCGCGAAAAAACCTGAATGGGGGGGGGGGGAGATCTGCCCCCCTCTGTTACAAATAGGGTTAATGGCGAGGAAGTGCTGGTGACTTCAGATGACCTTGTAGGGGTTGTGGAGCAGAATCTGCACTAGCTTCATCAATATTTAACAATAATAACATGATCTAAAGAATGGATGTGATAAATGTGTATTCTCTATATATACAATATTTGTATGATTTCCCATCGACTTAAAATGGGAGGTCGCAAGTTGACCTGACCAAAGGTCACTGATATGAAATATGACATAGAATCATAGGTACATAAGGCCTCACTGAATCCTGCGATGTTCAGACTGGTTGGGCAAACATTGGATGCGGCATGACCACAAACGGTCTGGGGAGACCTGGTGACTTGACCTGAGAGGACTTGAGGTAAACCAATCGCATGATGTGGGTTGTTGATGCATGAACCAATGCAAAAAAAAACGGAGTTGCGCGGCGCCGTTTGCCTGCTATTCCCGAAAACCTTTGTGACATCCAAATGCTCCCCCATCCCCCCTCGGCACATTGCGGGTTATCATCTGGTTTTACAATTTCAGGCGATATTAAAGAAGACGGGAACGAAATATCCAACTTTTTTCATTTTGGGATGTATTATATAAACAATTACTGTGGGTTTTAGTCAATGCATACACCTGGTGGCTGGGTACTGAACATGAAATGACAAGCATTTATATTCTACTGTGCAGGATGAAGAAGTGGGGAATGACGTCGTACCTGTACGCGCCAAAGGACGACTACAAGCACCGAACCTACTGGCGTGAAATGTACACAGTGGAGGAGGCGGAACACCTCACTTCATTGATCCGTACTGCGCATCAGCATGGTGTCACATTCATCTATGGCCTCTCGCCGGGCATGGACATCACATACTCTAGTCAAAAGGAGATGGCTGCCCTCAAGCGCAAACTTGACCAGGTATGCATTTTGTCAAACTGTGGACAAAAGTCCCTGCTAGTTATATTGTTCTAAGCGAAGTTTTTGGGAAGTTTCAATCATACAGCTTTGCATGAGTGATGTGGTAAATGCTCCATTTTTATCATAGTTATGTTTTGATTTATGAGGAACAAATGTATATTTTTTTCTCCCAAAGATGGTATTTGTTACTATCAGTTTTAATCAGTCATAGTGTTGATTGGTAATTTGAACACAACATGTTAAAGCAATGTCTTTTATTGTTATCCCTTGAAAATAATATGAATTTTGTGTCATCTTTTGTTACCGCTAGTTGTTGAGCTGTATTGCTTTTATTTGTGTGTTGTAGGTCTCCCAGTTTGGTTGTGTTGCCTTTGCCCTGCTCTTCGACGACATCGACCCGGAAATGCGGGAAGAAGACAAACAGGTCTTTCAGTCATTTGCACATGCTCAGGTTAGTCTGTCAATGATGACTAAAATCTTTGTTTTTGAACATCACTTGAAGATGTTATTTGCTTTGCACCATAGTTTATTAAAAGTAGTTGGTGATAAATGTAGGGCTGTTGGAAACTAAAGATATACTGGCTGTTAAAGGGAATGTTTCACCTTTCTGAAAGTTGTGAAGTATACGCTGGTTGTATTAGTGCTGCTGAAAACGATGGTGATATTTTTTCACTCGAAAAATCACTTAACTTTATACAAATTAAGTTTTTAGATTTGGGTGAATGACGTCATTATTGAGCTATAGACCGCCGTTGATTGGCTGACAAAGTGTGATTGGCTGAAAAAGTGTGTCAGCCAATCAGCGGCGGCACTAGCCTAGACGCCATTTTGCAAACTATAAATTGAATTGCTTAAAAATGGTTAAGTTTTTGGGAAAATGACCTTAGTAATTTAGACATATCAATACCGGCCCAAGATAATGGCTATCTCAGTTTAAAACTAATACAAAGGTGAAACATTCCCTTAAAGTTCTTTTTGCAATGTTGCAAAAATGGTTGTTGTTGAGGTAAATTATTATGTTTTAAAGTTAAAGCTTCCAGAATAAGGTACTTGATCTATTTTTGTTGGTACTTTGAAGTTATCTGAAGTTATCCTGTTGTTTTCAAAACAGCTATGTTCTGTGTATTTGTTTACTAAAAGTATGACTTAATTAAGTGGGAAAGTCTGGAGCTGGTGCTCGGCGACAAATACCTGACCTGGGTGCCACAAACTTTTCTGACCTCTTCTGTGGTGGGCAGGTGACGGTCACGAACGAAATGAACGACCACCTGTGCCGGCCACAGTTCCTATTCTGTCCGACCCAGTACTGTGCCACACGTGCCATCCCCACCGTCTCCAGCTCAAAGTACCTGCGCACCATCGGCAGCAAGCTGGCGCCCAACATCGACATCATGTGGACCGGTGAGCAGCTGCCACCAGCGGGAGGGGCGATGGGTCTGAAGACTAGGCAAATATTGGAGACCTGGGGAGCTTACAAAGCTGTCAGTGGATTTTTCTTGACAATGTTCTGCACACTACTGTTCTTGTTACGAGCGAGCGCGAAGCACTCGCTTGGCCTTAATACATTGTCTGTGGTGTCAATCTGAACAATCTGAATATGAGTCGCCCGGCCCGTGGCGACGCTTTTGAGAAGCTCATATCTCTGCAACTGCACGTCCGATTGACAAGCGGGCTTCTTTGCTGAGGAGCCCCATCCAACCTACCCTGTTTGAGACCAGTGCCGACTCACGTGGGTGACTACCACTGCGCGTGCCGCGTGAGGGGTGTTGAAAGGCGTTTTCTCGCAAAAACTCCGCAACGGCTGGGCAGGTTGTGTGCAAATTTGGTGTGTGGTTAGGGACTCCTCAGCCGCCACTTTCCCACAAGTCGGGTGGGGTGCCTCTGTACTTGCGCACGTACACACCCCTATTCTACATCTCAGGAACGGCTGAGCCGATTGTGTTCAAATTTGGTGTGTGGTTACTGGTTAAAGGGAATGTTTCACCTTTCTGAAAGTTGTCAAATGTACGCTGGTTGTAGTAGAACATATGAAGTAAGTGCTGCTGAAAACGATGGTGATATTTTTTCTCTCGAAAGTCACTTAATTTAATACAAATTCAGTTTTAAAATGTTGGATGATGACGTCATTATTGAGCTATATACTGCCACTGATTGGGCTGACGAAGTGGGCCAATCAGCGGCGGCACTAGCCTAGATCCCATTTGGCAATTTATAAGTTGCTTAAAAACGGCTAAGTTTTTGGGAAAATGACCGTAGTATTTTCGACATTTCAATAACGGCCAAAGATAATGTCTATCTCAGTTCAAAACCAATACAAAGGTGAATCATTCCCTTTAGGGACCTCTCCGCCGCTACTTAGCCGCAAGTCAGGGGTGGTGTGCATCTGCACGTGCGCACGTGCACACCCCTATTCCATATCTCAGAAACGGCTGAGCCGATTGTGGTCAAATTTGGTGTGTGGTTAGGGACCTCTCAGCCGCCACTTGCCCACAAGTCGGGGGTGGGGTGCCTCTGCACGTGCACACCCTTTTTGATCTCAGAAACTACTTGCCCAATCGAGTTGAAATTCACAATACATTTCCTTTGCGCTCGCTCGTTCGTCTCCAACTACGGCACCTTACTGGTTAAGGTTGTTTATAGTCGAATTGCCGTATTGTGCAAAGTTATTTTAATCGGTACATCTAAGCGACGCTGAACACTGCGAAGTGCGATCACTGACGCAGAAGGCCGCTGCTCTCTGCAGGTCCGAAGGTGGTGTCGAAGGTGCTGACGATTGAGTCGTTGGAAGAGCTGCGGGATGTGCTAAAGCGGCCGGCCGTCATCTGGGATAACCTGCACGCCAACGACTACGACCAGAAGCGGCTCTACATGGGCCCCTACTCGGGCAGGTCCGTCTCAGATGGGTGCTATGCGCGTGTTCGATAACTTGGTCAGTCAGACCAGAAGCGGCTCTACATGGGACCCTACTCGGGCAGGTCCGTCTCAGATGGGTGCTATGCGCGTGTTCGATAACTTGGTCAGTCAGACCAGAAGCGGCTCTACATGGGACCCTACTCGGGCAGGTCCGTCTCAGATGGGTGCTATGCGCGTGTTCGATAACTTGGTCAGTCAGACCAGAAGCGGCTCTACATGGGCCCCTACTCGGGCAGGTCCGTCTCAGATGTGTGCTATGCGCTTGTTCGATAACTTGGTCAGTCAGACCAGAAGCGGCTCTACATGGGACCCTACTCGGGCAGGTCCGTCTCAGATGTGTGCTATGCGCGTGTTCGATAACTTGGTCAGTCAGACCAGAAGCGGCTCTACATGGGACCCTACTCGGGCAGGTCCGTCTCAGATGTGTGCTATGCGCTTGTTCGATAACTTGGTCAGTCAGACCAGAAGCGGCTCTACATGGGCCCCTACTCGGGCAGGTCCGTCTCAGATGTGTGCTTAGGCGCTTGTTCGATAACTTGGTCAGTCAGACCAGAAGCGGCTCTACATGGGACCCTACTCGGGCAGGTCCGTCTCAGATGTGTGCTTAGGCGCTTGTTCGATAACTTGGTCAGTCAGACCAGGCGTGCTCCAAGAACAAAGGAATTTGACGGGATGCAAATTTCAGGACCACGGCGCCGGGCGCCGGGCCCAAATTCAGGCCCGGTGAGCCTGAAGCTGTGTCTGAACTCATGCTTGCCGGTCTCATGCCGGGCTCAGCACAAGTTGGAGGGTTAAAATATTGTTTAATGTGTAATGAAATAGACATGCAGATTGCTGGCTGGCGGATGCTGCCACATGTGGCCGGGCTTGATGCCGTTGCCAACTCATCTATGAGCGGTGCCGGTTCCTGTTTTTGAAGAAATGTTTGCATCTCTAAATCTGACCACTGAATAATATAGAGCAATCGGACTTTAAGAACACCACTAAAGAAGCACTGGATCGCCGTCCGTTTGCACCGTTTCACCGCTGAACTGTATGCGGCAATCACCCGGCATTGATCCCTGCGACGACTTGGAACCATCGATGATGTGTGGTGTGTTATACTGCCGCAGGTCGGTGGAGCTCAAGTCGTGTCTTCGCGGCGTGCTGACCAACCCCAACTGCGAGTACGGCGCCAACTACGTGGCCATCCGCACGCTAGCGCACTGGGCACAGTGCCGGCGGGACGGAGAGCCGCAGCGACCGCACAGTAAGTTCACTATTGCCGTTCGGTTGAGATAAGACCGCGCACTGGGCACAGTGCCGGCGGGACGGAGAGCCGCAGCGACCGCACAGTAAGTTCACTATTGCCGTTCGGTTGAGATAAGACCGCGCACTGGGCACAGTGCCGGCGGGACGGAGAGCCGCAGCGACCGCACAGTAAGTTCACTATTGCCGTTCGGTTGAGATAAGACCGCGCACTGGGCACAGTGCCGGCGGGACGGAGAGCCGCAGCGACCGCACAGTAAGTTCACTATTGCCGTTCAGTTGAGATAAGACCGCGCACTGGGCACAGTGCCGGCGGGACGGAGAGCCGCAGCGACCGCACAGTAAGTTCACTATTGCCGTTCGGTTGAGATAAGACCGCGCACTGGGCACAGTGCCGGCGGGACGGAGAGCCGCAGCGACCGCACATTAAGTTCACTATTGCCGTTCGGTTGAGATAAGACCGCGCACTGGGCACAGTGCCGGCGGGACGGAGAGCCGCAGCGACCGCACAGTAAGTTCACTATTGCCGTTCAGTTGAGATAAGACCAAAGAATGTCTTATTATCTCATTAATTCAGCTTTGGCCGATATTTGCTTTCACACTAATTGTGGTAGAAGATTGTTGCCACATTCTGTCTATTTGCCCCTGCTCTTGTTTGATGGAATGCAATGGATCAATTAACATGGGGCGGGTGAGTGCCCCAAAGCTCTAGTAGCACTGTTTCTGCACAAACCATCCCATATACCCTTGTGTTTAGAACTTGTTATTATAATAAGAAGCTTATTTGTAGTCTGAAGGTGGAGAGGTACCAAGACTTGAGTCTTGTTCACACACTTCCCCACGTGCAATGCTTTGTTTAGCTGCTGGCGACGAGTTGGACTGGGTTCGCCGACCAAAGCGATGGTGTGCGATGTGCTCTCCAGACGACCCTCTCTCGGCTGACATCCGGCTGGAGACCGAGTCGGAGGAGGGCTCTGAGCCGCAGCAGGTGCCGTCCGACGTCTACCACCCGCGACATGCACTGCGTATGGCGCTCCGCGAGTGGCTGCCAGAGTTCAGCAAGGCGCGCATGGCGCCCAGCGTGCTTCAGCAGCGCGTCCTAACAATCACCCCCGGCGCACTAGAAGGACCAGGTCAGTACCGGGGTGAACCGATGACGTTGGCAGGCTTCCTTCGATGCCCTGTTACAATGTGACACTCGAATATGTGCTTCATATTATCTTGAACATGCTTCTTTCGCGAAAGCCAGGCATTGTTACGTAATCGGTACCATGAGGTACTGATCACGTAACACTGCGAACAAGGATGCGAGATGCGGTTGAAATCTTGGTCTTGTCAACTATTAACGAATCGCGTAGGCGCCTAAATGACCTGCATGGTCGGTGTTACTGTTAATGCTTATCATCATTCCAAACTACAAAGGGAAATCTCTTTGTAAACTTGTCTTTGAAATTAATGGTTAACGATTGACTATTTTGGTGACGCTATTATGTGAATTAGACATCACGGTAATTTGATTTGATAATTAACAGTTTCAGATTTTGATCTTAAAAACCCTATGAAACACCATGTCCCTCATCCACTCAAGTGTTTTGATGACCGCTAACTGACCCCGCCGTGGGTCGACGGGTCGTTGCAGCGCCGGTGCCGATTCCCGGCATCAACACGTGCATGGCGACAACGCCGACGGTGACGACGAACACGGCGTCAGTGCCGGCCGGCACAGTTAAACAGCTGCAGGCCATTGCCGAGGAGCAGATCATCAAGGTGCGACTCAAGCGAACAAAGATGCGAGATGCGTTCGAAATCTTGGGCAACTATTCATCAGTCACGTTGACGCCTAAATGGCCTGCATGGTCGGTGTTACTGTGTAGGTTTGCCATCGTCATTGCGAATTGCAAAAGGTCTTAATGCTGGTTGCATCTGTCTTTTTTAATATCTTTTCGGCTGCTACTGATACTGCAGTGTCCCATGGTGGATGATGATTAGGGTTGGATTAACTCTTATGTCGACGCACACTAAGCATTTCCTAGCTTGACAAACCTTTGTTCTGCAGGCGGAGGAGGTAACGGGTGTGACGGGTCCCGTGCTGAACTCGCTAGCCTACAACGAAAAGATCGTGGTGCCAAACACGCCGGGAGAGCTGGCCGAGCAGCCGGCCGTCGAATCCGAGTCTACGCCGCCCGAGCCCATGGAGTGCAACAGCGCCCCGGCCGCCTCGCCAGCGCTCGTCACCGTAGACGCGGAAAAGGTGAGGTCTGCTGCCCAGATCGGGGTCCAGCGTATACTTCGGTTCAAGGAGCTTAAAGTTATTGTCTGGTCCTGCACTAGCTCAGTTTCAAAATTGTTTGCAGTAAGGCATCCTGACAACCCGGTGATGAAGAAGAGATGGGCACCATGTGACCTTCGTTGTCGGAGCGCCCTTAACCACCAATCATCATCATGAAGAAGAGAAGGCTTAGCACAAGAGACTTCAAAGTTCATTTGTTATATCTGGTCTGAGAAATACACAGTTCACGCATCAATGACTATGATCATTGTTATTGAGACATGGACAAATATTTGCATAAATGTTAAAATATTGTCCCTGGCAGCAAGAATGTTGAATGCTGCCAAACACAAGGTAATTGCGAAATGTGTTGCCAAGGTTGGATATCTCCGGTGGTATTAGTTGCCTAATACCAGAAAAGAAAATGCACGAAGACTTACATAGCTCTTTCCATTAGTTCCAGTGGCTAAAAGCTGCAACGAACTGCCTTTTGAAATGACTAAGCTATGAAATAAATGACTGATAGAGCGTCCCCCTGGTTTTTAATTTGTGCGTATGTTGTCTCCACACGGCTGATATCGGCTGATGTCTTACCGGCCGATGTGTGTTGTGCCCGAGCAGCCGGAGCCTGAGCCGGTGGCCGCAGCGGCGGCGGAGGGGGCGTCCGGAGAGCCGATGTTCGTGGAGCCGGCGGCGGTGCGACAGCCCGACATGCAGGTGGAGCCGGAGCCGGTCGGCGGGGGCACAGCGGTCGCCACCGACTCTCCGTTCAGCGCCACCATGTCTGTTGAGGACGAGGACGAGGAGGTGAGGTGGGACCGGTCACTGCGTGGTGGAGCATTGTAAATTAACAAAAGACTAGTTGCTTCAGTCTAGTCTTGCTTAGAAACAATTAGTATTGGTTTGATGGCATTTGTGAGTTTTTTAAACGAGTTTATGCTTAGGCTTTTTTAAAACTGAGAGTAGATCTAGCGAAGCCATTCTACATACTGTTTCATGCTTGTTGCAGGATGGTAACTCGGCAGTCGGCGATGCTTGGTTCTTCTTTCTCAGTGCATTCCAGTCTCTGTGTCAATGCAGTAACTCACAATAACTGTTATTGTTGCTCTTGGACGATTTGCATGCGGCGTTGTTACTGCGATCCCGGGTCTCCGTTTCCTGACCTGCCTTGTGGCTGGCGCCACAGGACCTGACTGAGGAGGACCTACTAGTGATGACGGACCTCTTCTACCTGCCCTTCGAGCACGGCGTGGCCGGACACCGGGTACTCAAGGACTTCCAGTGGCTCAAAACTAACTGCAACATAGTGGCACCCTGCGCAAAGGCTGGCAAGGCGGCGCAAGAGCCGCTGCCACCGGAGGTGAGTCCTTGGGAAGTTTTGTGTGAGCCTCGGCCCCGTTTTAGAATGCTTAGTTATGTCACGCGGGGCTGATCTGACTAGCTGGCAAATGCTACGTATGCGCCAGGCAGTGGAGTGGTTGCTCTGTTCCAAGAAATACGGTATAGATGGCGCCGCTCTGCAGTGGCTGACATACCTGGGGAGGCGTAAGCAGCGGGTAGTTTTACATGGAAAAGTGTCCGATTGGGTTCCTGCTGTGTCCGGAACACCGGAAGGGGCCACATCTCTCCGCTGCTGTTCTCCCTCTGTGAACGACCTGCCCAACGTCACAGTATCCTAGGATTGCAAAATTTGGGTGGAAAACGACACCCTGTGCGTAATATTTTTCCACTTTTTCCCAGTTTAACTGAATTTTCCACTCCCTAAATCAAGATGTATTGGATAACTATAACCCTAATACTGATGTTAATAATGATAATATTAACCTGTGGATGAAAAAAATAGGTTAGGAAAGTATTGCCATTTGTAACAGCTGATTTTGATGTGCGAGTTTGGAAAATGCCGAATACAGTACATCTTATGCTCTTTTTTAGGCTGAATTTTCCACTCTACAGTTATTTTTAGGCTGAATTTTCCACTATAGTTATTTTTAGGCCGAATTTTCCACTCCGCATCCTGGCTTCAAAGCAATTCTAGGACCCTGCACAGTCATCTCCACCAACTGTTTGCTTTTTGCTGACGATTTGAAATTATTGCATGAGGTCAAGTCCAAAACGGAAGTCCTTGTACTGCAGCAGGACCCAAACGCAGTGACGCGCTGGGCGGCCGACTGGAAACTGAAACTCAATGCTTCAAAATTCAAATCTTTCAAAATTACTCTGAAACGCGACTTCATTGAATCATCGTACTCAATTGATGGCATAGTTCTGGAGAACGTCGAGTCCATTCGAGACTTGGGTGTCATTCTCGACCAAAAGCTGACCTTCGCAGAGCATGTGAACTCAATCGTCACCAAAGCCAATCGAGTACTAGGTCTGGCTCATTCGGACATTCCAGTCGGCCTCCACCCGGTGTAAGCTGGATAAGCAAGCGACTCTGGCTGCTTATAACGCCAACGTTCGGTCGATTATTGAATACTGTTCAATCATATGGAGTGGTGAAGCCATCTCGTTCGCGTAGAGAGGGTGCAGCATACATTTTTGATGTGGCTTGCGCGTCATATGGCGTTCGATGGACCGTCTCTCGCATACTGTGATCTGCTGTCAGCATGCAATGTATCACATTTAGGAGCTCGGCGTGCGCAGTGTGATGTTTTGTGCAAACTATTCAAAGGCTTGATCTCATCATCACACCTACTGGAGTGTTTCAAGCTCCATGCGCCAACAAGGTAAACGAGAATCGCGACAAGATCACTGTTCGATGTTCGCCAGAGTGAAAACTGTATCGTCCGGACTGTTTGTGCGCATTCCTCGTACCGTCAACGACTCTAGGGTTTTCGCCAAGTTCCGACATTTTTTACGATACGCTAGGGCAGCTGAAACGGCAGATCTTGGCTTATGCATCAACTGTGAGACCCACCATGTGACGCATCATCGATGTAAGGTTGTTCCGGTTGGGAAGTGTATATGTGTACCCGATTGTTTATTTGACTTCACCTGTAATTGGGCACATGCCTGTTGATGATTGAATATAAATACAGAATACATAATACAGAAATGATGTTATCACATGATGGATGCTAATGTTTTGACCTTCAGGAACTGCTTCGGCTTCAATTGTCGTGTGTTTTCTTGTTCAACTCCTTTGGTTCTTTGGTTAAAGTTCAGTTCACTTTATGTCCACTGAATATTGTTTAATCGTTCGTAACGCAGCGATGTGAAGTGCCTCGATCATACACAGTGGTATAATATACTTTTTTTGCTTGTAGGTGCGAGAATGGTACGACCGCGCGGAATCGTTCGACGCGATGTCCAAGCGGGCGACGCGCCTTCTGAAGCGTCTCTTCCTCTGCGAGAACCGGTCGCTGCTGTACGACCTGTACCCGTACATCTGGGACATGGAGTGTGTGCTCTCGCAGCTCAACGGCTACGTGCGGTGGCTGGGTCAGTATGCGCCGGCGCTAAGCCGGCCGCTGGTTGGACTTGACCGCGGCCGACGTGCAGTCTGTTTCTCAAAACAGCATACACCTTACGTTTTCACTTCAGTCACTCTTTTGTTTAAGCGCTATATGCTCCACTTTCTTCTGTTCGGGCAGTGTCTCGCCTGACCGACCAGACGACATAAATTTGAAAACAGTAAGAATACCTAGCGTGTGGTATCACGGCGTATTGCAAGTGGTGCGTATGGTGTGCTTTGGTTTGAGGAACAGGCTTGGGGGTGGGGGTGTGTCAGGGGTATCTGATCTGCACGATCTCGGGGAGGGATAAGAACTGCAGCCAGGCCTCAGCCGGCGCCCGGGCTATGCGTCCAGTCATGCCGTCACTTTGGACGCCAGTAACATGGCCGCGGAGTCTGGAGGTTGGTCAAAGTTTGCTGGTGGCCTGCTGCCAGCCCGCGTCTCTCTCCTTTTAAGGCCCCTCCTGCCGTCGAGGTTGACTTTGGGAGGCTGTCTTGCGTGCCCTGCTACGCGGTTAATAGCTAACGTTGACATGGAGCGAGACGGGTTTTAAAACGGCTTGCTCCTGGCTGTAAGGAAAAGACTAATACTTTTTATATCTTTGATATTCAGATTGGCACGATTGATTCGGTCCGTGCCTTATGCTATTTGACTAGCTGCAGACGCAGCGTGCGTATCGGGGACATGAGACAGCCTTCCACAGCTCAAACCCGCCCGAGTTTCTTTTCACAGCGCGCTCCGCGGATCTCCCGTGTCGCCGCTCGGTCGGCCGCGTTGCCACACCGCCCAGCCGCACTCTCAGACTCAGCGCCCGCCGGGCCGCGCAGAGCCGGGCGGCCGCACGTTCGCCGACCAAGCGGCGACACCCCTCCTGGTTACTCAGGCGATCTCGTGTTCTGCATCCGACAGCGGTCGACGCCGACTCGTCTTCAGCTAGTTTCTGAGACTATTTATGTAGCCTGATGCCCGTCCCGCCGCCCGTCGGGTAGCTGGACGCGGCGGCGAACGTGTTTAGATGGCCGATTGGCCGAGTGAGAGTTCCGGCCGCCGCCGGTGTATGCAGAACCCGGGAACGCCAGCACGCGCAGACATAGTGATGGCTATGGCACGAGAGAGATGCGGGCAGACATGGCGCAGGCCACGGTTTGCCGCCGGCGCCCGGGGAGGGTTAGTCGGGACGGGGGCGCACGGCAAGTAACTGGTAACGCTCCTCTGTGACCGAACAGCTGGAAGAGGACAGCTGAGAGGTGGACGGAGGCCGCAGCCTTACTGACCGATCACATTTGCTCTTCCTCAGCGCTGGGTGTGGTGTGCGAGCAGGCGGTCAGCTTTGTCGATGGAAACTATACATGTAGGTGGTACGGTCAGGCATATGCGACTGCGGGGAAAGCTGCGAACCAGAGCCACAGCAGCGCGCGCGCTTTGCGAACTAGGGGACGCCCCTCATGGAGCGATGTATTGTGCATGTGCAGCTGCGGCCTTTTGACAAAGCTGATATTCCAGCGAAAATGGGAAATTTTGACTTGCTGCATGATACCGTTCCGGGGGGTGCGCCCCTAAACCTCAGGCCACGCCCCACTTAATGCCACCTCTTTCCACAGCCCAGTCTGACCATTGCTTGTTTCAGCTGGATGCGTTGCGTTTTACCTCAGAATTTCAGGCGCGCGCGCACCCGAGACGGGCCTGCCGAAATTATTTGAGATGTGTGGCGGAGCGGTCTGATGGTTGGAGAAAACCTTTTCGTCGCTGGAGAGAAGGCTGTCTCGTCCGTGCGCGCCTGAACTTCTGAGTGGTCGTTGGTGCAACATGTTGGTATTGTATACCAGAGGGTGGACACCTCAGCTCTGCCACGGCCACAGCTGGCCGCATGGGGAGGGGTGTTTTCCAGTGTTCACCTTGTGTCCATGCTAAACTAGAGCAACACAATATTTGATTAAAACATTGTCCAGCTCTATCATTTTTGTCCATAGAACGATACCACTGAAGAGTTATATAGCAGTAGAATGCGTTTCAGTTGGATCTTAAAGGGACTATACCACCTTAACATTATATTTGAGTTGAGATAGCCATTTTGATGGCTTGGCATTGAAATTAAGTATGGTGGCAGTTAAAACAACCACAATGATCTAATCAAAAAGATATTAGAGTTTGATTTTGACATCTGTAATACATAAGGCCCGTGTGTATTTGAATAGGGCCTCTAAACCGACAGCGTCGTCTCTCTTTACCCAACTGGTAATGATAGCCAAAGACTTGTTTTAAGGTCAGCCTTGGAATATTTTCGTCTTTCATTTATCGATCCCCAGGTGGTTCGCAATCTAGAGGCCAGCACTATCAGCTGGAGTTGATGCAGCAGTTGGCCGCCAGGGACCGCTAGTGAGCCAGGGTGTTATGACGTCGCAAGCAAATGGTACCATTTAAATATTTAACTCTAAATATTTATTTGTTTATAAATACATCAATCAATCAATATTTAGTGGTACCATTTGCTTGCGACGTCATAACACCCTGGCTCACTAGCGGTCCCTGGCGGCCAACTGCTGCAACAACTCCAGCTGATAGTGCTAGCCAACACCGGGTGGTTGGCTTTTTCTGCGCAATAGATGTCGACAAAAATGTGTGCCATACATTTGGCAGCACAAAGGATTTCCCTGTTATTAAACAAAATAATGACGTCACCAACCCAACTTTTCGCTTAGAACTAAAAGTTGAATATCTTCCAAGATAAACAATTTGTTTCGAAAAAAAGTTCACAAACATGTTCAGCTGACCTCGCCTGACATGTAGACATATAATCAAGTGTGATTCGACAACTTTCAAAAAGGTGGGACAGTCCCTTTAACAATAGGGATGATTTCAACCTGCATACGCTAATGCATTTGTAGTCGCCTTGCACACCCATTAATGATAATAATAAAGCAAAACCATTGTTAGGCGGAAAAACGCCTGCTGAATGTAGAATCATCCAACTCATTCGTATCACCTAATTTGACAGGACGACCTTGGCTAAGCTTTGGTCCTTCAAACTCACATGCCTGTCATCCGGACGATGACGACCCTGGCGAACACTGACGTTGCTGCGGCCCGCGCGTGTCAGCCGCTGGAGCTGCGGTGTCCGCCCGGCGAGAGTGGGGGCATGGCCTGAGGTGCGCTCCGCGCCGCCCCCAGGCGGGCCGGCCGGTCGAGGCGCTCCCGTCGGTCGGCCCGCCGCCCACGCGCTCCGCGCCCGCTGGGGAGGGCCTGTGTAGGGACGCAGCTGTGTGGCCGCGCATCGCGACTGTTCCCTCCCTGCACTCCCCTCAGTATGGCAGGATAGTCTGGGCCATTAAACGTTTTGGAGCCAGTCGCCAACATTTGCTCACTGTGTGGAACCTCAATATATCTCATAATTCACAATGCGCACTGCCAGAGTTGCCGATTCATGGCATTCAAGTTGGATTTTGTTACGCTGGTTCTTGGTAAGTGTTCTCAGTTTCAGATAATTGGCAGATCATTTGTCGACAAACTGATAATTTAACTGCCAAATGTGTTCAATGATCCTGTTGTATGATCTTTATCCTATTGCCATGGTTCTTAATTGCGGATAGCTGCTGTCATGTTGCAACGACGTCAAGAAATATAATTAAGTGCTTCAGAGCCGTTCAGTGGTTAACATATTGGTGTTACGCCGGCCCAGGCTATCCTGTTCCCCTCTGAGGCTAAGCATCCCGCTGACCTGTGCTCGTCCGGTCGGCCAGGGTTTACCAGGGGCTGGAAGGAATCGTTCATGTCGGGCGACAACGAGCCGTGGATATTCCGAGGTGGTCTCACCGGCGACCTAGAGGTAGGCTCCTCAATAACGCGCCGATTTCCGAAGCTTGGCCGTCATGGTAAACAATTGTATGCCTCTGGTTTGTGAGTCGTCTGTGACCATGACCATTGCCCTCAGTTGGACGCGATGAGGTTCTGATACCAAGTGACATAGAAAGCGGTGGTTATGCTTGATGGCCAGGTTCGGTCTCATGTCAGGCGTTGGATACTGATTGCACTTGGCCATTCGTCGATTTAGCAGATTAATTTATATTTATATTTGTGAGTGTGTGAGTGTTCATCGGGAAGAGGTTTGAGCGTTCAGCACTTGGGATCTTCCACTTTTACAACTCACCTCTTTCCGTCAGCGCCTGTTGCCGCTCGACAACGCCAATGAGCTTATGACCAACAAGTCCCCGGAGCACCCGCTGACCAAGGTGCACCTGGTGCGGCCGTACCGGCACATTGACGAGGCTGCCGTGCGCGACGTCTGGGGCCAGTGCAGCTCCGACCGCCACCCCAGCTTCCAGCAGTACCCGGAGCTCAGCGCCGACAGGTTGGACCCGCTCGCCAGCCGTTGACCCTGTCTGAAAAAGTAGGGTATGGTTACATATTGAATCGTACAAAGGGCTATTTGATATTGCACTACTGCGCTACGGTAGTGCAGTGTTCTCATGTATTGTATTTGTCCGCCCCTGTAGCTCTGGGAGAGCGCTAGACTTCTGACCTATCCCGGTAGTGGCAGCCCGGGTTCGAGTCGCTTCGGCGCTCGCTATTTGCTCCTGACTGAGATGGCCTGCGGCCGGTGGCAGCGGTCGCACTCGAGGTCAGGTGACGTCAGTGAGCGGGGCGGACCGTGTCCAGATATGTATCGGGCACGTACAACTTTCATCTCTAAATTCTGCCGGCCAACAGAAATTGCGCGATCGGATGGTGAGGTCAGGACCTGCGCAACAAGCTCTGCTTAGCGCGGGTCATGACCTCGAAAATCCATCCATACAAAACATTCGGACTAAATTTATTTATAAAAAATAAATGTACACGCATGTTAGCCTTTATCGCAGCGCTAGCCTTTTTTTGCGTGTTTTCCTGTGTTTTACACCTTTTTAAGTGATACTTGTTGTTGCTATGGGCGTCATATAACTTCAGTCGTTGGGGCGCCCTAAACCCCAATACACCACCAAGTGATACTTGTTCTAAAAAAAATACTGAGCGATAGCCGACGAAATAATAGTTAGCTCAATAATATGTGGAGTGAAGGTATATGCTTCTTTTGGCAGTGCTTTGTTTATATTTGAACATAACGAGGAAGCAATGTTTTCCATCAAGTATATATTTCCATCCAGTCGGAGTTTAGGATGCTTGTGATGTATTCGTTACTGGGTGCATTGCATCGGTAGGTGGGTGGCGCCGTTCCTGGTGATGCAGTCGGAGCACATCCTGGTGCTGGAGGACGACGACGAGAAGGTGGTCGGCTTCGTGGCCGCCGCGCCCGACGCCCGCCAGCTGTACTGCAAAGTGCGCATGGCCTGGCAAAATGAGCTGCGCGCCAAGTACCCGATGCCGGAGACGGCGTCGGGGCTGCGCACCCCGGCCGAGGTAGGGATCAGGGAGCTGCCGCTCTCACTACCCAACCGGACAGGCTGAGATATCGAGTGCACCACAACTGTGTCTAGCTGCTGTGAAACCATTGATGGGTTTAAACATTCACTTATCCAAATTGCACAATGCAGCTGCAGTTTATACCAATTGCCATTGAATATGTTCGTAGATGTACAATTCAGCCGCTATTCTTACCAATATCCCATGCAAACTTCCATTCTTGCATACATGTGATTGAAAATGTGCATTAAAATGGACGCAGTTGTCTGTTTTATGATGAAATATGCCAGAAGAGAAGATTTGTACCTACTATGGATTTCAGACCGCGTGAGACCCCCGTTTTTTTGTGATAAATGCTTAAGGAATGTCCGAGTCGGAATTCAAATTTTCGCACAGTCAATTTCAACCCTGGCGCCAATTTGTGTCCATATGGTCTGTTAACACGCGCCCTGGAGGGCCTCTGATAATTACACGCCCTGGAGGGGGGGGGGGATTTCGCGCCCCCCCCCCATGATCTCGAAAACCACGCAACGTAGCGACAAGCGGAAAACGGTTTTATGATAGCTCGAGACAAGCTCTATCGAAAGTATATCGGGTCTTATTTAGGTCAGGTCAATATTTAGGTCACCAGAGGTCATCAAAGGTCAGATTTTCCAGTTTTAGGACTTCGCTTCGAACACCTCCAAATATCTCTGGAACTATGATCGCTAGGGACAAACTAGAGAGAGAAAAAAAACAATCGAAAGCTCTTGAAAATGCAATCGCACTTGGTGTCCTCAGATTTGAGCTCAGGTCAATAGTTTAGGCTCCAGGGGTCATCAAATGTCAAAAAGGTTATTTTTTTGGCAAAATTGTTTTTCGCAAGTCACCTTTTACCTAATAAAGATAAAGTAATACGCTTGACGCCATCGTGTTTGTCTCGTCAAGGCACTTGAATCATATTCATGTTGACCAGGTTAGGTCTACTGAGAAATTTGACCTCAGGTCAAGGTCAAGTGGTGACCCAAGTAGGTCATGTTGCATATTGGAAGACGTGTCGACGAGACAAACACATTGGTACCGTTTTCACTTCTATATCTGCATTATGTCTATAGTTATTAACAAAACAGTGTTGGCGGTCACAAAATTGACCTGACCTTAGGTCAACGATATCAGAAATCTGAGATAAACAAATTGTAGGTATCTCTGACCTTATGACATCCTGCAAGTTTGAAACCGATCGGACTAAAACTGCGGCTGCGGTACTACCGCAAACGTTTGGAGGTGGGGTCATCACGTGACCTGGTCTGTGGCCAGACTTGAGATGACCCGAGGTCAAGAATTTTACATAATGTGGGTAGTTCATTTCCGAACAGGTATGCAACAAAATGGCGGCGCGCGCGGCGCCGTTTTTGCGCTATCCTCGAAAAACCTTAGGGGTGGTTGGATTTCGCCCCCCCCCCCCCCCCTCCAGGGCGCATGTTAACAAAAAAGAAAAGAAATTATAGTGTACTTGTCATTGACTCGTAACGTTAAGATCTGTTCGGAAAACCCATTCCTATAGTAGAGGCTGCCTTGACGTAGGTTGTGACTTCAACAACATTACGAGGCAGGGACAAGTACCCTACATTTTTATATTTTTATTTACAGACTATGGACACAAATTGGCACCAGGGCTGACATAGACTGCGAAAATGTTATTCCGATTCGGCCATTCCTTAAGAAGGCCATTCGCCAAAAAACGGGGTCTCAAGCGGTCTGAAATTCATAGTAGTCATTGGTGATAGCACGCAAGAGCATGGCAACGATGTTGGAGGAAGTTACACATCATAGTGAGGTGTCAACTGATGTTTAGGTGCAAATGATAGTTTATCCTGCGAAATGGTTTACAACACATGCTCTTTGTTATTGCAGAAGTTCCTTTGTGGATATAATAATAACCTGACACTCATGCACAGCAAGTCTCCCAATGTACCGTATGTCATGTGGCGCAGGCGTTGACCATGATCCCATGTGCGACAGAACTGCATAGCTGCGCTGCACAACGACGACCCGCTGGACCCGCCTGCGGCCGTGCTGGAGCGCTACAAGGCCTGTCTGCAGGTGGCCATACTGCCCAGCGTGGCCGACTCCAGCCTTCTGAAGCGCATTGTCGCCTGTACGCTGGCCGCGCTGCGCACCTCCGGAAGTTTCGGCGCTCACGTGCGCGTCCCCTGCGGCGACATGGCAGCGTGCGAGCGGCTGACCAACGTCACATTCACGCCCATCGAGTCCGTGGAGAGTGGCGACTACGTCTATTACGGGCGGAACTTCTAGTGCGGCCGGTCGCCACTGAGTGGCGCCACCGGCACAACGACCCCGTGTCGTTATTTGTTGTGATATTCTGTTCGTGTATGAATGCGACGTCGCAGACCGAGATTCAAATTGAATTGTGTGTTAACAAGGTATGTATAAGCATTGTTGAAGTGAATATTATTAGGGTATACATTTGCATTGTTCTAACCACACATTGAACTGCCCTGCTCTTCGGGGCCAAGATTGAGATCTGGTCGGTGGCTGTTGCCTGTTGATATGCGAACATGTCTGCCATTTGTTTACTTGTGTAGATTATTATATCATTCCCGGTTTTCTTTCACAGCGAGTCAATGCCGCGGTGTAATACGGATGGCAAAATCATGTGCAGTCACATTTGACTTGTGTCATGAGACCAGGCTGAAATTGCCATACCATCTGGTCAGTAGGCTGCTTTCACTTGGTATTTGTTGTTGTTAAAGAGCTGCCAGCTGCAAGCACGAAGTTTTGTATTGATCGTTTTTTAACCGCAGTGTGTTTCCGCCACGTTAGTCTGCCGGCCGCCATGTTAGTCTGCCGGCGTGTCATGGAGAGGGTGCCGGCCGCCATGTTAGTCTGCCGGTGTGTCATTGAGAGGGTGCCCAATCGGCTGGGACAGTGGAGCAACAGTCCACTGATTCGGTGTGCAGCCTTTGAACTGTGCGAACAGACCTCACTTGTAACCTTTAGCCAAGTGCTGAAATCGTGAGCTATGAATTCTAGCGCCATCTGGGGAGCCCGGAATGGAGCGTGTTTTCGGCAAAATACAGTTCAACAACAGCTCGTCTAGTGTTGTGTTTCTAAGGTTTGCCCTAGACAGACTTACGGGTGGTACACAGGCGGAGGAAGTCGGGTGATCTGATGATTGGCTGATGGGCAGGGTGGTTGGGGAGAGTCGTCATGGCAAAGTCAATCTGGATATACGCACGCATGGCAACCGGAATCCGACGGCGTCGCAGCTTAGTCCATCATATCCCCTGTGGACAACCGCGCTTGTCTTCAAATGCAAGCACTTTGCTATACAAAACTGATGTGATGTCACGTTGGTCATCTGAGGCCTGTTCACGACCACCTGCGGTTCGGCGGTTTCCAGCAGGATTTTCTCTCCTTTCCTCATGCGTTATCACAAGCAGGCGTCTCTTGAACACATGGGCATTTCATCCTGCGGTTGCTCCGTGCCAACCGCCGGAACCGCAGCCGTGTGACGATCATCGAGGCACGGCATCCAAATGAACTTCTAAATGGAAACATTACGAACGAAGGGATAATAGCTCGTAACCATCCACCGCATTGGTGCCGATAGTCGCAACATATATATATATATATACAGCAACAAAAACAGCAGCAGTGCTTTCCTGGCCATGACACCGATGTTGTATCGGTTTCATGGCCATGAACACTGCCAGCGCCTCCGAACAAATTCATTGAATTGCGATATATATATATATATATATATATATATATATATATATATATATATATATATATATATATATATATATATATATATATATATATATATATATATATATATATATATATATATATATATATATATATATATATATATATATATATATATATATATATATATATATATATATATATATGTATATATATATATATATATATATATATATATATATATATATATATATATATATATATATATATATATATATATATATATATATATATATATATATATATAATATATATATATATATATATATATATATATATATATATATATATATATATATATATATATATATATATATATATATATATATATATATATATATATATATATATATATATATATATATATATATATATATATATATATATATATATATATATATATATATATATATATATATATATATATATATATATATATATATATATATATATATATATATATATATATATATATATATATATATATATATATATATATATATATATATATATATATATATATATATATATATATATATATATATATATATATATATATATATATATATATATATATATATATATATATATATATATATATATATATATATATATATATATATATATATATATATATATATATATATATATATATATATATATATATATATATATATATATATATATATATATATATATATATATATATATATATATATATATATATATATATATATATATATATATATATATATAT